>JAXIVJ010015192.1:0-32335 GCA_036785665.1 Chirona hameri
TATCATCATCATGCCCGGAGGCGGTGTTGTACCGCCTCCGGGCATACCACACCGCCTCCGGGCATACAACACCGCCTCCGGGCATACTACACCGCCTCCGGACATACCACACCGCCTCCGGGCATACAACACCGCCTCCGGGCATACTACACCGCCTCCGGGCATACTACACCGCCTCCGGGCATACAACACCGCCTCCGGGCATACAACACCGCCTCCGGGCATACCACACCGCCTCCGGGCATGGAACACCGCCTCCGGGCATACAACACCGCAAACGGGCATACCACACCGTCTCACGTCATCATCAGCAACATCATCAGCAACATCATCAGCAACATCATCAGCAACATCACCAGCAACATCATCAGCAACATCATCAGCAACATCATCAGCAACATCATCATCAACATCATCATCAACATCATCATTAACATCATCATCAACATCAACATCATCATCAACATCATCATCAACATCATCATCAACATCATCATCAACATCATCATCAACATCATCATCAACATCATCATCAACATCATCATCAACATCATCATCAACATCATCAGCAACATCATCAGCAACATCATCAGCAACATCATCAGCAACATCATCAACAACATCATCATCAGCAACATCATCATCAGCAACATCATCATCAGCAACATCATCATCATCATCATCATCATCATCATCATCATCATCATCATCATCATCATCATCATCATCATCATCATCATCATCATCATCATCATCATCATCATCATCATCATCATCATCATCATCATCATCATCATCATCATCATCATCATCATCATCATCATCATTATCATCATCATGCCCGGAGGCGGTGTTGTACCGCATCCGGGCATACCACACCGCCTCCGGGCATACAACACCGCCTCCGGGCATACTACACCGCCTCCGGGCATACCACACCGCCTCCGGGCATACAACACCGCCTCCGGGCATACTACACCGCCTCCGGGCATACTACACCGCCTCCGGGCATACAACACCGCCTCCGGGCATACAACACCGCCTCCGGGCATACCACACCGCCTCCGGGCATGCAACACCGCCTCCGGGCATACAACACCGCAAACGGGCATATCACACCGTCTCACGTCATCATCAGCAACATCATCAGCAACATCATCAGCAACATCATCAGCAACATCACCAGCAACATCATCAGCAACATCATCAGCAACATCATCAGCAACATCATCATCAACATCATCATCAACATCATCATTAACATCATCATCAACATCAACATCATCATCAACATCATCATCAACATCATCATCAACATCATCATCAACATCATCATCAACATCATCATCAACATCATCATCAACATCCTCATCAACATCATCATCAACATCATCAGCAACATCATCAGCAACATCATCAGCAACATCATCAGCAACATCATCAACAACATCATCATCAGCAACATCATCATCAGCAACATCATCATCAGCAACATCATCATCATCATCATCATCATCATCATCATCATCATCATCATCATCATCATCATCATCATCATCATCATCATCATCATCATCATCATCATCATCATCATCATCATCATCATCATCATCATCATCATCATCATCATCATCATCATCATCATCATCATCATCATCATCATCATCATCATCATCATCATCATCATCATCATCATCATCATCATCATCATCATCATTATCATCATCATGCCCGGAGGCGGTGTTGTACCGCCTCCGGGCATACCACACCGCCTCCGGGCATACAACACCGCCTCCGGGCATACTACACCGCCTCCGGGCATACCACACCGCCTCCGGGCATACAACACCGCCTCCGGGCATACTACACCGCCTCCGGGCATACCACACCGCCTCCGGGCATACAACACCGCCTCCGGGCATACTGCACCGCCTCCGGGCATACCACACCGCCTCCGGGCATACAACACCGCCTCCGGGCATACTACACCGCCTCCGGGCATACCAGACCGCCTCAGGGCATACAACACCGCCTCCGGGCATACAACACCGCCTCCGGGCATACCACACCGCCTCCGGGCATACAACACCGCCTCCGGGCATACCACACCGCCTCCGGGCATACAACACCGCCTCCGGGCATACAACACCGCCTCCGGGCATACAACACCGCCTCCGGGCATACCACACCGTCTCACGTCATCATCAGCAACATCATCAGCAACATCATCAGCAACATCACCAGCAACATCATCAGCAACATCATCAGCAACATCATCAGCAACATCATCAGCAACATCATCAGCAACATCATCATCAACATCATCATCAACATCATCATCAACATCATCATCAACATCATCATCAACATCATCAGCAACATCATCAGCAACATCATCAGCAACATCATCAGCAACATCATCAACAACATCATCATCAGCAACATCATCATCAGCAACATCATCATCAGCAACATCATCATCATCATCATCATCATCATCATCATCATCATCATCATCATCATCATCATCATCATCATCATCATCATCATCATCATCATCATCATCATCATCATCATCATCATCATCATCATCATCATCATCATCATCATCATCATCATCATCATCATCATCATCATCATCATCATCATCATCATCATCATCATCATTATCATCATCATGCCTGGAGGCGGTGTTGTACCGCCTCCGGGCATACCACACCGCCTCCGGGCATACAACACCGCCTCCGGGCATACTACACCGCTTCCGGGCATACCACACCGCCTCCGGGCATACAACACCGCCTCCGGGCATACTACACCGCCTCCGGGCATACAACACCGCCTCCGGGCATACAACACCGCCTCCGGGCATACTGCACCGCCTCCGGGCATACCACACCGCCTCCGGGCATACAACACCGCCTCCGGGCATACTACACCGCTTCCGGGCATACCAGACCGCCTCAGGGCATACAACACCGCCTCCGGGCATACAACACCGCCTCCGGGCATACCACACCGCCTCCGGGCATACAACACCGCCTCCGGGCATACAACACCGCCTCCGGGCATACCACACCGTCTCACGTCATCATCAGCAACATCATCAGCAACATCATCAGCAACATCACCAGCAACATCATCAGCAACATCATCAGCAACATCATCAGCAACATCATCAGCAACATCATCAGCAACATCATCATCAACATCATCATCAACATCATCATCAACATCATCATCAACATCATCAGCAACATCATCAGCAACATCATCAGCAACATCATCAGCAACATCATCAACAACATCATCATCAGCAACATCATCATCAGCAACATCATCATCAGCAACATCATCATCATCATCATCATCATCATCATCATCATCATCATCATCATCATCATCATCATCATCATCATCATCATCATCATCATCATCATCATCATCATCATCATCATCATCATCATCATCATCATCATCATCATCATCATCATCATCATCATCATCATCATCATCATCATCATCATCATCATCATCATCATCATCATCATCATCATCATCATCATCATCATCATCATTATCATCATCATGCCCGGAGGCGGTGTTGTACCGCCTCCGGGCATACCACACCGCCTCCGGGCATACAACACCGCCTCCGGGCATACTACACCGCCTCCGGGCATACCACACCGCCTCCGGGCATACAACACCGCCTCCGGGCATACTACACCGCCTCCGGGCATACTACACCGCCTCCGGGCATACAACACCGCCTCCGGGCATACAACACCGCCTCCGGGCATACCACACCGCCTCCGGGCATACAACACCGCCTCCGGGTATACAACACCGCAAACGGGCATACCACACCGTCTCACGTCATCATCAGCAACATCATCAGCAACATCATCAGCAACATCATCAGCAACATCACCAGCAACATCATCAGCAACATCATCAGCAACATCATCAGCAACATCATCATCAACATCATCATCAACATCATCATTAACATCATCATCAACATCAACATCATCATCAACATCATCATCAACATCATCATCAACATCATCATCAACATCATCATCAACATCATCATCCACATCATCATCAACATCATCATCAACATCATCAGCAACATCATCAGCAACATCATCAGCAACATCATCAGCAACATCATCAACAACATCATCATCAGCAACATCATCATCAGCAACATCATCATCAGCAACATCATCATCATCATCATCATCATCATCATCATCATCATCATCATCATCATCATCATCATCATCATCATCATCATCATCATCATCATCATCATCATCATCATCATCATCATCATCATCATCATCATCATCATCATCATCATCATCATCATCATCATCATCATCATCATCATCATCATCATCATCATCATTATCATCATCATGCCCGGAGGCGGTGTTGTACCGCCTCCGGGCATACCACACCGCCTCCGGGCATACAACACCGCCTCCGGGCATACTACACCGCCTCCGGGCATACCACACCGCCTCCAGGCATACAACACCGCCTCCGGGCATACTACACCGCCTCCGGGCATACCACACCGCCTCCGGGCATACAACACCGCCTCCGGGCATACTGCACCGCCTCCGGGCATACCACACCGCCTCCGGGCATACAACACCGCCTCCGGGCATACTACACCGCCTCCGGGCATACCAGACCGCCTCAGGGCATACAACATCGCCTCCGGGCATACAACACCGCCTCCGGGCATACCACACCGCCTCCGGGCATACCACACCGTCTCACGTCATCATCAGCAACATCATCAGCAACATCATCAGCAACATCACCAGCAACATCATCAGCAACATCATCAGCAACATCATCAGCAACATCATCAGCAACATCATCAGCAACATCATCATCAACATCATCATCAACATCATCATCAACATCATCATCAACATCATCATCAACATCATCAGCAACATCATCAGCAACATCATCAGCAACATCATCAGCAACATCATCAACAACATCATCATCAGCAACATCATCATCAGCAACATCATCATCAGCAACATCATCATCATCATCATCATCATCATCATCATCATCATCATCATCATCATCATCATCATCATCATCATCATCATCATCATCATCATCATCATCATCATCATCATCATCATCATCATCATCATCATCATCATCATCATCATCATCATCATCATTATCATCATCATGCCCGGAGGCGGTGTTGTACCGCCTCCGGGCATACCACACCGCCTCCGGGCATACAACACCGCCTCCGGGCATACTACACCGCTTCCGGGCATACCACACCGCCTCCGGGCATACAACACCGCCTCCGGGCATACTACACCGCCTCCGGGCATACAACACCCCCTCCGGGCATACAACACCGCCTCCGGGCATACTGCACCGCCTCCGGGCATACCACACCGCCTCCGGGCATACAACACCGCCTCCGGGCATACTACACCGCCTCCGGGCATACCAGACCGCCTCAGGGCATACAACACCGCCTCCGGGCATACAACACCGCCTCCGGGCATACCACACCGCCTCCGGGCATACAACACCGCCTCCGGGCATACAACACCGCCTCCGGGCATACCACACCGCCTCCGGGCATACAACACCGCCTCCGGGCATACAACACCGCCTCCGGGCATACCACACCGTCTCACGTCATCATCAGCAACATCATCAGCAACATCATCAGCAACATCACCAGCAACATCATCAGCAACATCATCAGTAACATCATCAGCAACATCATCAGCAACATCATCATCAACATCATCATCAACATCATCATCAACATCATCATCAACATCATCATCAACATCATCAGCAACATCATCAGCAACATCATCAGCAACATCATCAGCAACATCATCAACAACATCATCAGCAACATCATCATCAGCAACATCATCATCAGAAACATCATCATCATCATCATCATCATCATCATCATCATCATCATCATCATCATCATCATCATCATCATCATCATCATCATCATCATCATCATCATCATCATCATCATCATCATCATCATCATCATCATCATCATCATCATCATCATCATCATCATCATCATCATCATCATCATCATCATCATCATCATCAGCATCATCATCATCATCATCATCATCATCATCATCATCATTATCATCATCATGCCCGGAGGCGGTGTTGTACCGCCTCCGGGCATACCACACCGCCTCCGGGCATACAACACCGCCTCCGGGCATACTACACCGCCTCCGGGCATACCACACCGCCTCCGGGCATACAACACCGCCTCCGGGCATACTACACCGCCTCCGGGCATACCACACCGCCTCCGGGCATACAACACCGCCTCCGGGCATACTGCACCGCCTCCGGGCATACCACACCGCCTCCGGGCATACAACACCGCCTCCGGGCATACTACACCGCCTCCGGGCATACCAGACCGCCTCAGGGCATACAACACCGCCTCCGGGCATACAACACCGCCTCCGGGCATACCACACCGCCTCCAGGCATACAACACCGCCTCCGGGCATACAACACCGCCTCCGGGCATACCACACCGCCTCCGGGCATACAACACCGCCTCCGGGCATACAACACCGCCTCCGGGCATACCACACCGTCTCACGTCATCATCAGCAACATCATCAGCAACATCATCAGCAACATCACCAGCAACATCATCAGCAACATCATCAGCAACATCATCAGCAACATCATCAGCAACATCATCAGCAACATCATCATCAACATCATCATCAACATCATCATCAACATCATCATCAACATCATCATCAACATCATCAGCAACATCATCAGCAACATCATCAGCAACATCATCAGCAACATCATCAACAACATCATCATCAGCAACATCATCATCAGCAACATCATGATCAGCAACATCATCATCATCATCATCATCATCATCATCATCATCATCATCATCATCATCATCATCATCATCATCATCATCATCATCATCATCATCATCATCATCATCATCATCATCATCATCATCATCATCATCATCATCATCATCATTATCATCATCATGCCCGGAGGCGGTGTTGTACCGCCTCCGGGCATACCACACCGCCTCCGGGCATGCAACACCGCCTCCGGGCATACAACACCGCAAACGGGCATACCACACCGTCTCACGTCATCATCAGCAACATCATCAGCAACATCATCAGCAACATCATCAGCAACATCACCAGCAACATCATCAGCAACATCATCAGCAACATCATCAGCAACATCATCATCAACATCATCACCAACATCATCATTAACATCATCATCAACATCAACATCATCATCAACATCATCATCAACATCATCATCAACATCATCATCAACATCATCATCAACATCATCATCAACATCATCATCAACATCATCATCAACTTCATCATCAACATCATCAGCAACATCATCAGCAACATCATCAGCAACATCATCAGCAACATCATCAACAACATCATCATCAGCAACATCATCATCAGCAACATCATCATCAGCAACATCATTATCATCATCATCATCATCATCATCATCATCATCATCATCATCATCATCATCATCATAATCATCATCATCATCATCATCATCATCATCATCATCATCATCATCATCATCATCATCATCATCATCATCATCATCATCATCATCATCATCATCATCATCATCATCATCATCATCATCATCATCATCATCATCATCATCATCATCATCATCATCATCATTATCATCATCATGCCCGGAGGCGGTGTTGTACCGCCTCCGGGCATACCACACCGCCTCCGGGCATACAACACCGCCTCCGGGCATACTACACCGCCTCCGGGCATACCACACCGCCTCCGGGCATACAACACCGCCTCCGGGCATACTACACCGCTTCCGGGCATACCACACCGCCTCCGGGCATACAACACCGCCTCCGGGCATACTACACCGCCTCCGGGCATACAACACCCCCTCCGGGCATACAACACCGCCTCCGGGCATACTGCACCGCCTCCGGGCATACCACACCGCCTCCGGGCATACAACACCGCCTCCGGGCATACTACACCGCCTCCGGGCATACCAGACCGCCTCAGGGCATACAACACCGCCTCCGGGCATACAACACCGCCTCCGGGCATACCACACCGCCTCCGGGCATACAACACCGCCTCCGGGCATACAACACCGCCTCCGGGCATACCACACCGCCTCCGGGCATACAACACCGCCTCCGGGCATACAACACCGCCTCCGGGCATACCACACCGTCTCACGTCATCATCAGCAACATCATCAGCAACATCATCAGCAACATCACCAGCAACATCATCAGCAACATCATCAGCAACATCATCAGTAACATCATCAGCAACATCATCAGCAACATCATCATCAACATCATCATCAACATCATCATCAACATCATCATCAACATCATCATCAACATCATCAGCAACATCATCAGCAACATCATCAGCAACATCATCAGCAACATCATCAACAACATCATCATCAGCAACATCATCATCAGCAACATCATCATCAGAAACATCATCATCATCATCATCATCATCATCATCATCATCATCATCATCATCATCATCATCATCATCATCATCATCATCATCATCATCATCATCATCATCATCATCATCATCATCATCATCATCATCATCATCATCATCATCATCATCATCATCATCATCATCATTATCATCATCATGCCCGGAGGCGGTGTTGTACCGCCTCCGGGCATACCACACCGCCTCCGGGCATACAACACCGCCTCCGGGCATACTACACCGCCTCCGGGCATACCACACCGCCTCCAGGCATACAACACCGCCTCCGGGCATACTACACCGCCTCCGGGCATACCACACCGCCTCCGGGCATACAACACCGCCTCCGGGCATACTGCACCGCCTCCGGGCATACCACACCGCCTCCGGGCATACAACACCGCCTCCGGGCATACTACACCGCCTCCGGGCATACCAGACCGCCTCAGGGCATACAACATCGCCTCCGGGCATACAACACCGCCTCCGGGCATACCACACCGCCTCCGGGCATACCACACCGTCTCACGTCATCATCAGCAACATCATCAGCAACATCATCAGCAACATCACCAGCAACATCATCAGCAACATCATCAGCAACATCATCAGCAACATCATCAGCAACATCATCAGCAACATCATCATCAACATCATCATCAACATCATCATCAACATCATCATCAACATCATCATCAACATCATCAGCAACATCATCAGCAACATCATCAGCAACATCATCAGCAACATCATCAACAACATCATCATCAGCAACATCATCATCAGCAACATCATCATCAGCAACATCATCATCATCATCATCATCATCATCATCATCATCATCATCATCATCATCATCATCATCATCATCATCATCATCATCATCATCATCATCATCATCATCATCATCATCATCATCATCATCATCATCATCATCATCATCATCATCATCATCATCATTATCATCATCATGCCCGGAGGCGGTGTTGTACCGCCTCCGGGCATACCACACCGCCTCCGGGCATACAACACCGCCTCCGGGCATACTACACCGCTTCCGGGCATACCACACCGCCTCCGGGCATACAACACCGCCTCCGGGCATACTACACCGCCTCCGGGCATACAACACCCCCTCCGGGCATACAACACCGCCTCCGGGCATACTGCACCGCCTCCGGGCATACCACACCGCCTCCGGGCATACAACACCGCCTCCGGGCATACTACACCGCCTCCGGGCATACCAGACCGCCTCAGGGCATACAACACCGCCTCCGGGCATACAACACCGCCTCCGGGCATACCACACCGCCTCCGGGCATACAACACCGCCTCCGGGCATACAACACCGCCTCCGGGCATACCACACCGCCTCCGGGCATACAACACCGCCTCCGGGCATACAACACCGCCTCCGGGCATACCACACCGTCTCACGTCATCATCAGCAACATCATCAGCAACATCATCAGCAACATCACCAGCAACATCATCAGCAACATCATCAGTAACATCATCAGCAACATCATCAGCAACATCATCATCAACATCATCATCAACATCATCATCAACATCATCATCAACATCATCATCAACATCATCAGCAACATCATCAGCAACATCATCAGCAACATCATCAGCAACATCATCAACAACATCATCAGCAACATCATCATCAGCAACATCATCATCAGAAACATCATCATCATCATCATCATCATCATCATCATCATCATCATCATCATCATCATCATCATCATCATCATCATCATCATCATCATCATCATCATCATCATCATCATCATCATCATCATCATCATCATCATCATCATCATCATCATCATCATCATCATCATCATCATCATCATCATCATCATCATCATCATCAGCATCATCATCATCATCATCATCATCATCATCATCATCATTATCATCATCATGCCCGGAGGCGGTGTTGTACCGCCTCCGGGCATACCACACCGCCTCCGGGCATACAACACCGCCTCCGGGCATACTACACCGCCTCCGGGCATACCACACCGCCTCCGGGCATACAACACCGCCTCCGGGCATACTACACCGCCTCCGGGCATACCACACCGCCTCCGGGCATACAACACCGCCTCCGGGCATACTGCACCGCCTCCGGGCATACCACACCGCCTCCGGGCATACAACACCGCCTCCGGGCATACTACACCGCCTCCGGGCATACCAGACCGCCTCAGGGCATACAACACCGCCTCCGGGCATACAACACCGCCTCCGGGCATACCACACCGCCTCCAGGCATACAACACCGCCTCCGGGCATACAACACCGCCTCCGGGCATACCACACCGCCTCCGGGCATACAACACCGCCTCCGGGCATACAACACCGCCTCCGGGCATACCACACCGTCTCACGTCATCATCAGCAACATCATCAGCAACATCATCAGCAACATCACCAGCAACATCATCAGCAACATCATCAGCAACATCATCAGCAACATCATCAGCAACATCATCAGCAACATCATCATCAACATCATCATCAACATCATCATCAACATCATCATCAACATCATCATCAACATCATCAGCAACATCATCAGCAACATCATCAGCAACATCATCAGCAACATCATCAACAACATCATCATCAGCAACATCATCATCAGCAACATCATGATCAGCAACATCATCATCATCATCATCATCATCATCATCATCATCATCATCATCATCATCATCATCATCATCATCATCATCATCATCATCATCATCATCATCATCATCATCATCATCATCATCATCATCATCATCATCATCATCATCATTATCATCATCATGCCCGGAGGCGGTGTTGTACCGCCTCCGGGCATACCACACCGCCTCCGGGCATGCAACACCGCCTCCGGGCATACAACACCGCAAACGGGCATACCACACCGTCTCACGTCATCATCAGCAACATCATCAGCAACATCATCAGCAACATCATCAGCAACATCACCAGCAACATCATCAGCAACATCATCAGCAACATCATCAGCAACATCATCATCAACATCATCACCAACATCATCATTAACATCATCATCAACATCAACATCATCATCAACATCATCATCAACATCATCATCAACATCATCATCAACATCATCATCAACATCATCATCAACATCATCATCAACATCATCATCAACTTCATCATCAACATCATCAGCAACATCATCAGCAACATCATCAGCAACATCATCAGCAACATCATCAACAACATCATCATCAGCAACATCATCATCAGCAACATCATCATCAGCAACATCATTATCATCATCATCATCATCATCATCATCATCATCATCATCATCATCATCATCATCATAATCATCATCATCATCATCATCATCATCATCATCATCATCATCATCATCATCATCATCATCATCATCATCATCATCATCATCATCATCATCATCATCATCATCATCATCATCATCATCATCATCATCATCATCATCATCATCATCATCATCATCATCATCATTATCATCATCATGCCCGGAGGCGGTGTTGTACCGCCTCCGGGCATACCACACCGCCTCCGGGCATACAACACCGCCTCCGGGCATACTACACCGCCTCCGGGCATACCACACCGCCTCCGGGCATACAACACCGCCTCCGGGCATACTACACCGCTTCCGGGCATACCACACCGCCTCCGGGCATACAACACCGCCTCCGGGCATACTACACCGCCTCCGGGCATACAACACCCCCTCCGGGCATACAACACCGCCTCCGGGCATACTGCACCGCCTCCGGGCATACCACACCGCCTCCGGGCATACAACACCGCCTCCGGGCATACTACACCGCCTCCGGGCATACCAGACCGCCTCAGGGCATACAACACCGCCTCCGGGCATACAACACCGCCTCCGGGCATACCACACCGCCTCCGGGCATACAACACCGCCTCCGGGCATACAACACCGCCTCCGGGCATACCACACCGCCTCCGGGCATACAACACCGCCTCCGGGCATACAACACCGCCTCCGGGCATACCACACCGTCTCACGTCATCATCAGCAACATCATCAGCAACATCATCAGCAACATCACCAGCAACATCATCAGCAACATCATCAGCAACATCATCAGTAACATCATCAGCAACATCATCAGCAACATCATCATCAACATCATCATCAACATCATCATCAACATCATCATCAACATCATCATCAACATCATCAGCAACATCATCAGCAACATCATCAGCAACATCATCAGCAACATCATCAACAACATCATCATCAGCAACATCATCATCAGCAACATCATCATCAGAAACATCATCATCATCATCATCATCATCATCATCATCATCATCATCATCATCATCATCATCATCATCATCATCATCATCATCATCATCATCATCATCATCATCATCATCATCATCATCATCATCATCATCATCATCATCATCATCATCATCATCATCATCATCATCATCATCATCATCATCATCATCATCATCATCATCATCATCATCATCATTATCATCATCATGCCCGGAGGCGGTGTTGTACCGCCTCCGGGCATACCACACCGCCTCCGGGCATACAACACCGCCTCCGGGCATACTACACCGCCTCCGGGCATACCACACCGCCTCCGGGCATACAACACCGCCTCCGGGCATACTACACCGCCTCCGGGCATACCACACCGCCTCCGGGCATACAACACCGCCTCCGGGCATACTGCACCGCCTCCGGGCATACCACACCGCCTCCGGGCATACAACACCGCCTCCGGGCATACTACACCGCCTCCGGGCATACCAGACCGCCTCAGGGCATACAACACCGCCTCCGGGCATACAACACCGCCTCCGGGCATACCACACCGCCTCCGGGCATACAACACCGCCTCCGGGCATACAACACCGCCTCCGGGCATACCACACCGCCTCCGGGCATACAACACCGCCTCCGGGCATACAACACCGCCTCCGGGCATACCACACCGTCTCACGTCATCATCAGCAACATCATCAGCAACATCATCAGCAACATCACCAGCAACATCATCAGCAACATCATCAGCAACATCATCAGCAACATCATCAGCAACATCATCAGCAACATCATCATCAACATCATCATCAACATCATCATCAACATCATCATCAACATCATCATCAACATCATCAGCAACATCATCAGCAACATCATCAGCAACATCATCAGCAACATCATCAACAACATCATCATCAGCAACATCATCATCAGCAACATCATCATCAGCAACATCATCATCATCATCATCATCATCATCATCATCATCATCATCATCATCATCATCATCATCATCATCATCATCATCATCATCATCATCATCATCATCATCATCATCATCATCATCATCATCATCATCATCATCATCATCATCATCATCATCATCATCATCATCATCATCATCATCATTATCATCATCATGCCTGGAGGCGGTGTTGTACCGCCTCCGGGCATACCACACCGCCTCCGGGCATACAACACCGCCTCCGGGCATACTACACCGCTTCCGGGCATACCACACCGCCTCCGGGCATACAACACCGCCTCCGGGCATACTACACCGCCTCCGGGCATACAACACCGCCTCCGGGCATACAACACCGCCTCCGGGCATACTGCACCGCCTCCGGGCATCCAACACCGCCTCCGGGCATACAACACCGCCTCCGGGCATACTACACCGCCTCCGGGCATACCAGACCGCCTCAGGGCATACAACACCGCCTCCGGGCATACAACACCGCTTCCGGGCATACCACACCGCCTCCGGGCATACAACACCGCCTCCGGGCATACAACACCGCCTCCGGGCATACCACACCGCCTCCGGGCATACAACACCGCCTGCGGGCATACAACACCGCCTCCGGGCATACCACACCGTCTCACGTCATCATCAGCAACATCATCAGCAACATCATCAGCAACATCACCAGCAACATCATCAGCAACATCATCAGCAACATCATCAGCAACATCATCAGCAACATCATCAGCAACATCATCATCAACATCATCATCAACATCATCATCAACATCATCATCAACATCATCATCAACATCATCAGCAACATCATCAGCAACATCATCAGCAACATCATCAGCAACATCATCAACAACATCATCATCAGCAACATCATCATCAGCAACATCATCATCATCATCATCATCATCATCATCATCATTATCATCATCATGCCCGGAGGCGGTGTTGTACCGCCTCCGGGCATACCACACCGCCTCCGGGCATACAACACCGCCTCCGGGCATACAACACCGCCTCCGGGCATACTACACCGCCTCCGGGCATACCACACCGCCTCCGGGCATACAACACCGCCTCCGGGCATACTACACCGCCTCCGGGCATACTACACCGCCTCCGGGCATACAACACCGCCTCCGGGCATACAACACCGCCTCCGGGCATACCACACCGCCTCCGGGCATGCAACACCGCCTCCGGGCATACAACACCGCAAACGGGCATACCACACCGTCTCACGTCATCATCAGCAACATCATCAGCAACATCATCAGCAACATCATCAGCAACATCACCAGCAACATCATCAGCAACATCATCAGCAACATCATCAGCAACATCATCATCAACATCATCACCAACATCATCATTAACATCATCATCAACATCAACATCATCATCAACATCATCATCAACATCATCATCAACATCATCATCAACATCATCATCAACTTCATCATCAACATCATCAGCAACATCATCAGCAACATCATCAGCAACATCATCAGCAACATCATCAACAACATCATCATCAGCAACATCATCATCAGCAACATCATCATCAGCAACATCATTATCATCATCATCATCATCATCATCATCATCAACATCATCATCAACATCATCATTAACATCATCATCAACATCAACATCATCATCAACATCATCATCAACATCATCATCAACATCATCATCAACATCATCATCAACATCATCATCAACATCATCATCAACATCATCATCAACTTCATCATCAACATCATCAGCAACATCATCAGCAACATCATCAGCAACATCATCAGCAACATCATCAACAACATCATCATCAGCAACATCATCATCAGCAACATCATCATCAGCAACATCATTATCATCATCATCATCATCATCATCATCATCATCATCATCATCATCATCATCATCATAATCATCATCATCATCATCATCATCATCATCATCATCATCATCATCATCATCATCATCATCATCATCATCATCATCATCATCATCATCATCATCATCATCATCATCATCATCATCATCATCATCATCATCATCATCATCATCATCATCATCATCATCATTATCATCATCATGCCCGGAGGCGGTGTTGTACCGCCTCCGGGCATACCACACCGCCTCCGGGCATACAACACCGCCTCCGGGCATACTACACCGCCTCCGGGCATACCACACCGCCTCCGGGCATACAACACCGCCTCCGGGCATACTACACCGCTTCCGGGCATACCACACCGCCTCCGGGCATACAACACCGCCTCCGGGCATACTACACCGCCTCCGGGCATACAACACCCCCTCCGGGCATACAACACCGCCTCCGGGCATACTGCACCGCCTCCGGGCATACCACACCGCCTCCGGGCATACAACACCGCCTCCGGGCATACTACACCGCCTCCGGGCATACCAGACCGCCTCAGGGCATACAACACCGCCTCCGGGCATACAACACCGCCTCCGGGCATACCACACCGCCTCCGGGCATACAACACCGCCTCCGGGCATACAACACCGCCTCCGGGCATACCACACCGCCTCCGGGCATACAACACCGCCTCCGGGCATACAACACCGCCTCCGGGCATACCACACCGTCTCACGTCATCATCAGCAACATCATCAGCAACATCATCAGCAACATCACCAGCAACATCATCAGCAACATCATCAGCAACATCATCAGTAACATCATCAGCAACATCATCAGCAACATCATCATCAACATCATCATCAACATCATCATCAACATCATCATCAACATCATCATCAACATCATCAGCAACATCATCAGCAACATCATCAGCAACATCATCAGCAACATCATCAACAACATCATCATCAGCAACATCATCATCAGCAACATCATCATCAGAAACATCATCATCATCATCATCATCATCATCATCATCATCATCATCATCATCATCATCATCATCATCATCATCATCATCATCATCATCATCATCATCATCATCATCATCATCATCATCATCATCATCATCATCATCATCATCATCATCATCATCATCATCATCATCATCATCATCATCATCATCATCATCATCATCATCATCATCATCATCATCATCATCATCATTATCATCATCATGCCCGGAGGCGGTGTTGTACCGCCTCCGGGCATACCACACCGCCTCCGGGCATACAACACCGCCTCCGGGCATACTACACCGCCTCCGGGCATACCACACCGCCTCCGGGCATACAACACCGCCTCCGGGCATACTACACCGCCTCCGGGCATACCACACCGCCTCCGGGCATACAACACCGCCTCCGGGCATACTGCACCGCCTCCGGGCATACCACACCGCCTCCGGGCATACAACACCGCCTCCGGGCATACTACACCGCCTCCGGGCATACCAGACCGCCTCAGGGCATACAACACCGCCTCCGGGCATACAACACCGCCTCCGGGCATACCACACCGCCTCCGGGCATACAACACCGCCTCCGGGCATACAACACCGCCTCCGGGCATACCACACCGCCTCCGGGCATACAACACCGCCTCCGGGCATACAACACCGCCTCCGGGCATACCACACCGTCTCACGTCATCATCAGCAACATCATCAGCAACATCATCAGCAACATCACCAGCAACATCATCAGCAACATCATCAGCAACATCATCAGCAACATCATCAGCAACATCATCAGCAACATCATCATCAACATCATCATCAACATCATCATCAACATCATCATCAACATCATCATCAACATCATCAGCAACATCATCAGCAACATCATCAGCAACATCATCAGCAACATCATCAACAACATCATCATCAGCAACATCATCATCAGCAACATCATCATCAGCAACATCATCATCATCATCATCATCATCATCATCATCATCATCATCATCATCATCATCATCATCATCATCATCATCATCATCATCATCATCATCATCATCATCATCATCATCATCATCATCATCATCATCATCATCATCATCATCATCATCATCATCATCATCATCATCATCATCATCATTATCATCATCATGCCTGGAGGCGGTGTTGTACCGCCTCCGGGCATACCACACCGCCTCCGGGCATACAACACCGCCTCCGGGCATACTACACCGCTTCCGGGCATACCACACCGCCTCCGGGCATACAACACCGCCTCCGGGCATACTACACCGCCTCCGGGCATACAACACCGCCTCCGGGCATACAACACCGCCTCCGGGCATACTGCACCGCCTCCGGGCATCCAACACCGCCTCCGGGCATACAACACCGCCTCCGGGCATACTACACCGCCTCCGGGCATACCAGACCGCCTCAGGGCATACAACACCGCCTCCGGGCATACAACACCGCTTCCGGGCATACCACACCGCCTCCGGGCATACAACACCGCCTCCGGGCATACAACACCGCCTCCGGGCATACCACACCGCCTCCGGGCATACAACACCGCCTCCGGGCATACAACACCGCCTCCGGGCATACCACACCGTCTCACGTCATCATCAGCAACATCATCAGCAACATCATCAGCAACATCACCAGCAACATCATCAGCAACATCATCAGCAACATCATCAGCAACATCATCAGCAACATCATCAGCAACATCATCATCAACATCATCATCAACATCATCATCAACATCATCATCAACATCATCATCAACATCATCAGCAACATCATCAGCAACATCATCAGCAACATCATCAGCAACATCATCAACAACATCATCATCAGCAACATCATCATCAGCAACATCATCATCATCATCATCATCATCATCATCATCATTATCATCATCATGCCCGGAGGCGGTGTTGTACCGCCTCCGGGCATACCACACCGCCTCCGGGCATACAACACCGCCTCCGGGCATACAACACCGCCTCCGGGCATACTACACCGCCTCCGGGCATACCACACCGCCTCCGGGCATACAACACCGCCTCCGGGCATACTACACCGCCTCCGGGCATACTACACCGCCTCCGGGCATACAACACCGCCTCCGGGCATACAACACCGCCTCCGGGCATACCACACCGCCTCCGGGCATGCAACACCGCCTCCGGGCATACAACACCGCAAACGGGCATACCACACCGTCTCACGTCATCATCAGCAACATCATCAGCAACATCATCAGCAACATCATCAGCAACATCACCAGCAACATCATCAGCAACATCATCAGCAACATCATCAGCAACATCATCATCAACATCATCACCAACATCATCATTAACATCATCATCAACATCAACATCATCATCAACATCATCATCAACATCATCATCAACATCATCATCAACATCATCATCAACTTCATCATCAACATCATCAGCAACATCATCAGCAACATCATCAGCAACATCATCAGCAACATCATCAACAACATCATCATCAGCAACATCATCATCAGCAACATCATCATCAGCAACATCATTATCATCATCATCATCATCATCATCATCATCAACATCATCATCAACATCATCATTAACATCATCATCAACATCAACATCATCATCAACATCATCATCAACATCATCATCAACATCATCATCAACATCATCATCAACATCATCATCAACATCATCATCAACATCATCATCAACTTCATCATCAACATCATCAGCAACATCATCAGCAACATCATCAGCAACATCATCAGCAACATCATCAACAACATCATCATCAGCAACATCATCATCAGCAACATCATCATCAGCAACATCATTATCATCATCATCATCATCATCATCATCATCATCATCATCATCATCATCATCATCATAATCATCATCATCATCATCATCATCATCATCATCATCATCATCATCATCATCATCATCATCATCATCATCATCATCATCATCATCATCATCATCATCATCATCATCATCATCATCATCATCATCATCATCATCATCATCATCATCATCATCATCATCATTATCATCATCATGCCCGGAGGCGGTGTTGTACCGCCTCCGGGCATACCACACCGCCTCCGGGCATACAACACCGCCTCCGGGCATACTACACCGCCTCCGGGCATACCACACCGCCTCCGGGCATACAACACCGCCTCCGGGCATACTACACCGCTTCCGGGCATACCACACCGCCTCCGGGCATACAACACCGCCTCCGGGCATACTACACCGCCTCCGGGCATACAACACCCCCTCCGGGCATACAACACCGCCTCCGGGCATACTGCACCGCCTCCGGGCATACCACACCGCCTCCGGGCATACAACACCGCCTCCGGGCATACTACACCGCCTCCGGGCATACCAGACCGCCTCAGGGCATACAACACCGCCTCCGGGCATACAACACCGCCTCCGGGCATACCACACCGCCTCCGGGCATACAACACCGCCTCCGGGCATACAACACCGCCTCCGGGCATACCACACCGCCTCCGGGCATACAACACCGCCTCCGGGCATACAACACCGCCTCCGGGCATACCACACCGTCTCACGTCATCATCAGCAACATCATCAGCAACATCATCAGCAACATCACCAGCAACATCATCAGCAACATCATCAGCAACATCATCAGTAACATCATCAGCAACATCATCAGCAACATCATCATCAACATCATCATCAACATCATCATCAACATCATCATCAACATCATCATCAACATCATCAGCAACATCATCAGCAACATCATCAGCAACATCATCAGCAACATCATCAACAACATCATCATCAGCAACATCATCATCAGCAACATCATCATCAGAAACATCATCATCATCATCATCATCATCATCATCATCATCATCATCATCATCATCATCATCATCATCATCATCATCATCATCATCATCATCATCATCATCATCATCATCATCATCATCATCATCATCATCATCATCATCATCATCATCATCATCATCATCATCATCATCATCATCATCATCATCATCATCATCATCATCATCATCATCATCATCATCATTATCATCATCATGCCCGGAGGCGGTGTTGTACCGCCTCCGGGCATACCACACCGCCTCCGGGCATACAACACCGCCTCCGGGCATACTACACCGCCTCCGGGCATACCACACCGCCTCCGGGCATACAACACCGCCTCCGGGCATACTACACCGCCTCCGGGCATACCACACCGCCTCCGGGCATACAACACCGCCTCCGGGCATACTGCACCGCCTCCGGGCATACCACACCGCCTCCGGGCATACAACACCGCCTCCGGGCATACTACACCGCCTCCGGGCATACCAGACCGCCTCAGGGCATACAACACCGCCTCCGGGCATACAACACCGCCTCCGGGCATACCACACCGCCTCCGGGCATACAACACCGCCTCCGGGCATACAACACCGCCTCCGGGCATACCACACCGCCTCCGGGCATACAACACCGCCTCCGGGCATACAACACCGCCTCCGGGCATACCACACCGTCTCACGTCATCATCAGCAACATCATCAGCAACATCATCAGCAACATCACCAGCAACATCATCAGCAACATCATCAGCAACATCATCAGCAACATCATCAGCAACATCATCAGCAACATCATCATCAACATCATCATCAACATCATCATCAACATCATCATCAACATCATCATCAACATCATCAGCAACATCATCAGCAACATCATCAGCAACATCATCAGCAACATCATCAACAACATCATCATCAGCAACATCATCATCAGCAACATCATCATCAGCATCATCATCATCATCATCATCATCATCATCATCATCATCATCATCATCATCATCATCATCATCATCATCATCATCATCATCATCATCATCATCATCATCATCATCATCATCATCATCATCATCATCATCATCATCATCATCATCATCATCATCATCATCATCATCATCATCATCATCATTATCATCATCATGCCTGGAGGCGGTGTTGTACCGCCTCCGGGCATACCACACCGCCTCCGGGCATACAACACCGCCTCCGGGCATACTACACCGCTTCCGGGCATACCACACCGCCTCCGGGCATACAACACCGCCTCCGGGCATACTACACCGCCTCCGGGCATACAACACCGCCTCCGGGCATACAACACCGCCTCCGGGCATACTGCACCGCCTCCGGGCATCCAACACCGCCTCCGGGCATACAACACCGCCTCCGGGCATACTACACCGCCTCCGGGCATACCAGACCGCCTCAGGGCATACAACACCGCCTCCGGGCATACAACACCGCTTCCGGGCATACCACACCGCCTCCGGGCATACAACACCGCCTCCGGGCATACAACACCGCCTCCGGGCATACCACACCGCCTCCGGGCATACAACACCGCCTCCGGGCATACAACACCGCCTCCGGGCATACCACACCGTCTCACGTCATCATCAGCAACATCATCAGCAACATCATCAGCAACATCACCAGCAACATCATCAGCAACATCATCAGCAACATCATCAGCAACATCATCAGCAACATCATCAGCAACATCATCATCAACATCATCATCAACATCATCATCAACATCATCATCAACATCATCATCAACATCATCAGCAACATCATCAGCAACATAATCAGCAACATCATCAGCAACATCATCAACAACATCATCATCAGCAACATCATCATCAGCAACATCATCATCATCATCATCATCATCATCATCATCATTATCATCATCATGCCCGGAGGCGGTGTTGTACCGCCTCCGGGCATACCACACCGCCTCCGGGCATACAACACCGCCTCCGGGCATACAACACCGCCTCCGGGCATACTACACCGCCTCCGGGCATACCACACCGCCTCCGGGCATACAACACCGCCTCCGGGCATACTACACCGCCTCCGGGCATACTACACCGCCTCCGGGCATACAACACCGCCTCCGGGCATACAACACCGCCTCCGGGCATACCACACCGCCTCCGGGCATGCAACACCGCCTCCGGGCATACAACACCGCAAACGGGCATACCACACCGTCTCACGTCATCATCAGCAACATCATCAGCAACATCATCAGCAACATCATCAGCAACATCACCAGCAACATCATCAGCAACATCATCAGCAACATCATCAGCAACATCATCATCAACATCATCACCAACATCATCATTAACATCATCATCAACATCAACATCATCATCAACATCATCATCAACATCATCATCAACATCATCATCAACATCATCATCAACTTCATCATCAACATCATCAGCAACATCATCAGCAACATCATCAGCAACATCATCAGCAACATCATCAACAACATCATCATCAGCAACATCATCATCAGCAACATCATCATCAGCAACATCATTATCATCATCATCATCATCATCATCATCATCATCATCATCATCATCATCATCATCATAATCATCATCATCATCATCATCATCATCATCATCATCATCATCATCATCATCATCATCATCATCATCATCATCATCATCATCATCATCATCATCATCATCATCATCATCATCATCATCATCATCATCATCATCATCATCATCATCATCATCATCATTATCATCATCATGCCCGGAGGCGGTGTTGTACCGCCTCCGGGCATACCACACCGCCTCCGGGCATACAACACCGCCTCCGGGCATACTACACCGCCTCCGGGCATACCACACCGCCTCCGGGCATACAACACCGCCTCCGGGCATACTACACCGCTTCCGGGCATACCACACCGCCTCCGGGCATACAACACCGCCTCCGGGCATACTACACCGCCTCCGGGCATACAACACCCCCTCCGGGCATACAACACCGCCTCCGGGCATACTGCACCGCCTCCGGGCATACCACACCGCCTCCGGGCATACAACACCGCCTCCGGGCATACTACACCGCCTCCGGGCATACCAGACCGCCTCAGGGCATACAACACCGCCTCCGGGCATACAACACCGCCTCCGGGCATACCACACCGCCTCCGGGCATACAACACCGCCTCCGGGCATACAACACCGCCTCCGGGCATACCACACCGCCTCCGGGCATACAACACCGCCTCCGGGCATACAACACCGCCTCCGGGCATACCACACCGTCTCACGTCATCATCAGCAACATCATCAGCAACATCATCAGCAACATCACCAGCAACATCATCAGCAACATCATCAGCAACATCATCAGTAACATCATCAGCAACATCATCAGCAACATCATCATCAACATCATCATCAACATCATCATCAACATCATCATCAACATCATCATCAACATCATCAGCAACATCATCAGCAACATCATCAGCAACATCATCAGCAACATCATCAACAACATCATCATCAGCAACATCATCATCAGCAACATCATCATCAGAAACATCATCATCATCATCATCATCATCATCATCATCATCATCATCATCATCATCATCATCATCATCATCATCATCATCATCATCATCATCATCATCATCATCATCATCATCATCATCATCATCATCATCATCATCATCATCATCATCATCATCATTATCATCATCATGCCCGGAGGCGGTGTTGTACCGCCTCCGGGCATACCACACCGCCTCCGGGCATACAACACCGCCTCCGGGCATACTACACCGCCTCCGGGCATACCACACCGCCTCCGGGCATACAACACCGCCTCCGGGCATACTACACCGCCTCCGGGCATACCACACCGCCTCCGGGCATACAACACCGCCTCCGGGCATACTGCACCGCCTCCGGGCATACCACACCGCCTCCGGGCATACAACACCGCCTCCGGGCATACTACACCGCCTCCGGGCATACCAGACCGCCTCAGGGCATACAACACCGCCTCCGGGCATACAACACCGCCTCCGGGCATACCACACCGCCTCCGGGCATACAACACCGCCTCCGGGCATACAACACCGCCTCCGGGCATACCACACCGCCTCCGGGCATACAACACCGCCTCCGGGCATACAACACCGCCTCCGGGCATACCACACCGTCTCACGTCATCATCAGCAACATCATCAGCAACATCATCAGCAACATCACCAGCAACATCATCAGCAACATCATCAGCAACATCATCAGCAACATCATCAGCAACATCATCAGCAACATCATCATCAACATCATCATCAACATCATCATCAACATCATCATCAACATCATCATCAACATCATCAGCAACATCATCAGCAACATCATCAGCAACATCATCAGCAACATCATCAACAACATCATCATCAGCAACATCATCATCAGCAACATCATCATCAGCAACATCATCATCATCATCATCATCATCATCATCATCATCATCATCATCATCATCATCATCATCATCATCATCATCATCATCATCATCATCATCATCATCATCATCATCATCATCATCATCATCATCATCATCATCATCATCATCATCATCATCATCATCATCATCATTATCATCATCATGCCTGGAGGCGGTGTTGTACCGCCTCCGGGCATACCACACCGCCTCCGGGCATACAACACCGCCTCCGGGCATACTACACCGCTTCCGGGCATACCACACCGACTCCGGGCA
Organism: Chirona hameri; assembly: GCA_036785665.1. Taxonomy (NCBI): domain Eukaryota; kingdom Metazoa; phylum Arthropoda; class Thecostraca; order Balanomorpha; family Balanidae; genus Chirona; species Chirona hameri. Next base: position 25,592 of record JAXIVJ010015192.1, read on the forward strand.
TACAACACCGCCTCCGGGCATACTACACCGCCTCCGGGCATACAACACCGCCTCCGGGCATACAACACCGCCTCCGGGCATACTGCACCGCCTCCGGGCATCCCACACCGCCTCCGGGCATACAACACCGCCTCCGGGCATACTACACCGCCTCCGGGCATACCAGACCGCCTCAGGGCATACAACACCGCCTCCGGGCATACAACACCGCTTCCGGGCATACCACACCGCCTCCGGGCATACAACACCGCCTCCGGGCATACAACACCGCCTCCGGGCATACCACACCGCCTCCGGGCATACAACACCGCCTCCGGGCATACAACACCGCCTCCGGGCATACCACACCGTCTCACGTCATCATCAGCAACATCATCAGCAACATCATCAGCAACATCACCAGCAACATCATCAGCAACATCATCAGCAACATCATCAGCAACATCATCAGCAACATCATCAGCAACATCATCATCAACATCATCATCAACATCATCATCAACATCATCATCAACATCATCATCAACATCATCAGCAACATCATCAGCAACATCATCAGCAACATCATCAGCAACATCATCAACAACATCATCATCAGCAACATCATCATCAGCAACATCATCATCAGCAACATCATCATCATCATCATCATCATCATCATCATCATCATCATCATCATCATCATCATCATCATCATCATCATCATCATCATCATCATCATCATCATCATCATCATCATCATCATCATCATCATCATCATCATCATCATCATCATCATCATCATCATCATCATCATCATCATCATCATCATCATCATCATCATCATCATCATCATCATCATCATCATCATCATCATCATTATCATCATCATGCCCTGAGGCGGTGTTGTACCGCCTCCGGGCATACCACACCGCCTCCGGGCATACAACACCGCCTCCGGGCATACTACACCGCCTCCGGGCATACCACACCGCCTCCGGGCATACAACACCGCCTCCGGGCATACTACACCGCCTCCGGGCATACCACACCGCCTCCGGGCATACAACACCGCCTCCGGGCATACTGCACCGCCTCCGGGCATACCACACCGCCTCCGGGCATACAACACCGCCTCCGGGCATACTACACCGCCTCCGGGCATACCAGACCGCCTCAGGGCATACAACACCGCCTCCGGGCATACAACACCGCCTCCGGGCATACCACACCGCCTCCGGGCATACAACACCGCCTCCGGGCATACAACACCGCCTCCGGGCATACCACACCGCCTCCGGGCATACAACACCGCCTCCGGGCATACAACACCGCCTCCGGGCATACCACACCGTCTCACGTCATCATCAGCAACATCATCAGCAACATCATCAGCAACATCACCAGCAACATCATCAGCAACATCATCAGCAACATCATCAGCAACATCATCAGCAACATCATCAGCAACATCATCATCAACATCATCATCAACATCATCATCAACATCATCATCAACATCATCATCAACATCATCAGCAACATCATCAGCAACATCATCAGCAACATCATCAGCAACATAATCAACAACATCATCAGCAACATCATCATCAGCAACATCATCATCAGCAACATCATCATCATCATCATCATCATCATCATCATCATCATCATCATCATCATCATCATCATCATCATCATCATCATCATCATCATCATCATCATCATCATCATCATCATCATCATCATCATCATCATCATCATCATCATCATCATCATCATCATCATCATCATCATCATCATCATCATCATCATTATCATCATCATGCCCGGAGGCGGTGTTGTACCGCCTCCGGGCATACCACACCGCCTCCGGGCATACAACACCGCCTCCGGGCATACTACACCGCCTCCGGGCATACCACACCGCCTCCGGGCATACAACACCGCCTCCGGGCATACTACACCGCCTCCGGGCATACTACACCGCCTCCGGGCATACAACACCGCCTCCGGGCATACAACACCGCCTCCGGGCATACCACACCGCCTCCGGGCATGCAACACCGCCTCCGGGCATACAACACCGCAAACGGGCATACCACACCGTCTCACGTCATCATCAGCAACATCATCAGCAACATCATCAGCAACATCATCAGCAACATCACCAGCAACATCATCAGCAACATCATCAGCAACATCATCAGCAACATCATCATCAACATCATCACCAACATCATCATTAACATCATCATCAACATCAACATCATCATCAACATCATCATCAACATCATCATCAACATCATCATCAACATCATCATCAACATCATCATCAACATCATCATCAACATCATCATCAACTTCATCATCAACATCATCAGCAACATCATCAGCAACATCATCAGCAACATCATCAGCAACATCATCAACAACATCATCATCAGCAACATCATCATCAGCAACATCATCATCAGCAACATCATTATCATCATCATCATCATCATCATCATCATCATCATCATCATCATCATCATCATAATCATCATCATCATCATCATCATCATCATCATCATCATCATCATCATCATCATCATCATCATCATCATCATCATCATCATCATCATCATCATCATCATCATCATCATCATCATCATCATCATCATCATCATCATCATCATCATCATTATCATCATCATGCCCGGAGGCGGTGTTGTACCGCCTCCGGGCATACCACACCGCCTCCGGGCATACAACACCGCCTCCGGGCATACTACACCGCCTCCGGGCATACCACACCGCCTCCGGGCATACAACACCGCCTCCGGGCATACTACACCGCCTCCGGGCATACCACACCGCCTCCGGGCATACAACACCGCCTCCGGGCATACTGCACCGCCTCCGGGCATACCACACCGCCTCCGGGCATACAACACCGCCTCCGGGCATACTACACCGCCTCCGGGCATACCAGACCGCCTCAGGGCATACAACACCGCCTCCGGGCATACAACACCGCCTCCGGGCATACCACACCGCCTCCGGGCATACAACACCGCCTCCGGGCATACAACACCGCCTCCGGGCATACCACACCGCCTCCGGGCATACAACACCGCCTCCGGGCATACAACACCGCCTCCGGGCATACCACACCGTCTCACGTCATCATCAGCAACATCATCAGCAACATCATCAGCAACATCACCAGCAACATCATCAGCAACATCATCAGCAACATCATCAGCAACATCATCAGCAACATCATCAGCAACATCATCATCAACATCATCATCAACATCATCATCAACATCATCATCAACATCATCATCAACATCATCAGCAACATCATCAGCAACATCATCAGCAACATCATCAGCAACATCATCAACAACATCATCATCAGCAACATCATCATCAGCAACATCATCATCAGCAACATCATCATCATCATCATCATCATCATCATCATCATCATCATCATCATCATCATCATCATCATCATCATCATCATCATCATCATCATCATCATCATCATCATCATCATCATCATCATCATCATCATCATCATCATCATCATCATCATCATCATCATCATCATCATCATCATCATCATCATCATCATCATCATCATCATCATCATCATTATCATCATCATGCCCGGAGGCGGTGTTGTACCGCCTCCGGGCATACCACACCGCCTCCGGGCATACAACACCGCCTCCGGGCATACTACACCGCCTCCGGGCATACCACACCGCCTCCGGGCATACAACACCGCCTCCGGGCATACTACACCGCCTCCGGGCATACTACACCGCCTCCGGGCATACAACACCGCCTCCGGGCATACAACACCGCCTCCGGGCATACCACACCGCCTCCGGGCATGCAACACCGCCTCCGGGCATACAACACCGCAAACGGGCATACCACACCGTCTCACGTCATCATCAGCAACATCATCAGCAACATCATCAGCAACATCATCAGCAACATCACCAGCAACATCATCAGCAACATCATCAGCAACATCATCAGCAACATCATCATCAACATCATCATCAACATCATCATTAACATCATCATCAACATCAACATCATCATCAACATCATCATCAACATCATCATCAACATCATCATCAACATCATCATCAACATCATCATCAACATCATCATCAACATCATCATCAACATCATCATCAACATCATCAGCAACATCATCAGCAACATCATCAGCAACATCATCAGCAACATCATCAACAACATCATCATCAGCAACATCATCATCAGCAACATCATCATCAGCAACATCATCATCATCATCATCATCATCATCATCATCATCATCATCATCATCATCATCATCATCATCATCATCATCATCATCATCATCATCATCATCATCATCATCATCATCATCATCATCATCATCATCATCATCATCATCATCATCATCATCATCATCATCATCATCATCATCATCATCATTATCATCATCATGCCCGGAGGCGGTGTTGTACCGCCTCCGGGCATACCACACCGCCTCCGGGCATACAACACCGCCTCCGGGCATACTACACCGCCTCCGGGCATACCACACCGCCTCCGGGCATACAACACCGCCTCCGGGCATACTACACCGCCTCCGGGCATACTACACCGCCTCCGGGCATACAACACCGCCTCCGGGCATACAACACCGCCTCCGGGCATACCACACCGCCTCCGGGCATGCAACACCGCCTCCGGGCATACAACACCGCAAACGGGCATATCACACCGTCTCACGTCATCATCAGCAACATCATCAGCAACATCATCAGCAACATCATCAGCAACATCACCAGCAACATCATCAGCAACATCATCAGCAACATCATCAGCAACATCATCATCAACATCATCATCAACATCATCATTAACATCATCATTAACATCATCATCAACATCAACATCATCATCAACATCATCATCAACATCATCATCAACATCATCATCAACATCATCATCAACATCATCATCAACATCATCATCAACATCATCATCAACATCATCATCAACATCATCAGCAACATCATCAGCAACATCATCAGCAACATCATCAGCAACATCATCAACAACATCATCATCAGCAACATCATCATCAGCAACATCATCATCAGCAACATCATCATCATCATCATCATCATCATCATCATCATCATCATCATCATCATCATCATCATCATCATCATCATCATCATCATCATCATCATCATCATCATCATCATCATCATCATCATCATCATTATCATCATCATGCCTGGAGGCGGTGTTGTACCGCCTCCGGGCATACCACACCGCCTCCGGGCATACAACACCGCCTCCGGGCATACTACACCGCTTCCGGGCATACCACACCGCCTCCGGGCATACAACACCGCCTCCGGGCATACTACACCGCCTCCGGGCATACAACACCGCCTCCGGGCATACAACACCGCCTCCGGGCATACTGCACCGCCTCCGGGCATCCCACACCGCCTCCGGGCATACAACACCGCCTCCGGGCATACTACACCGCCTCCGGGCATACCAGACCGCCTCAGGGCATACAACACCGCCTCCGGGCATACAACACCGCTTCCGGGCATACCACACCGCCTCCGGGCATACAACACCGCCTCCGGGCATACAACACCGCCTCCGGGCATACCACACCGCCTCCGGGCATACAACACCGCCTCCGGGCATACAACACCGCCTCCGGGCATACCACACCGTCTCACGTCATCATCAGCAACATCATCAGCAACATCATCAGCAACATCACCAGCAACATCATCAGCAACATCATCAGCAACATCATCAGCAACATCATCAGCAACATCATCAGCAACATCATCATCAACATCATCATCAACATCATCATCAACATCATCATCAACATCATCATCAACATCATCAGCAACATCATCAGCAACATCATCAGCAACATCATCAGCAACATCATCAACAACATCATCATCAGCAACATCATCATCAGCAACATCATCATCAGCAACATCATCATCATCATCATCATCATCATCATCATCATCATCATCATCATCATCATCATCATCATCATCATCATCATCATCATCATCATCATCATCATCATCATCATCATCATCATCATCATCATCATCATCATCATCATCATCATCATCATCATCATCATCATCATCATCATCATCATCATCATCATCATCATCATCATCATCATCATCATCATCATCATTATCATCATCATGCCCGGAGGCGGTGTTGTACCGCCTCCGGGCATACCACACCGCCTCCGGGCATACAACACCGCCTCCGGGCATACTACACCGCCTCCGGGCATACCACACCGCCTCCGGGCATACAACACCGCCTCCGGGCATACTACACCGCCTCCGGGCATACCACACCGCCTCCGGGCATACAACACCGCCTCCGGGCATACTGCACCGCCTCCGGGCATACCACACCGCCTCCGGGCATACAACACCGCCTCCGGGCATACTACACCGCCTCCGGGCATACCAGACCGCCTCAGGGCATACAACACCGCCTCCGGGCATACAACACCGCCTCCGGGCATACCACACCGCCTCCGGGCATACAACACCGCCTCCGGGCATACAACACCGCCTCCGGGCATACCACACCGCCTCCGGGCATACAACACCGCCTCCGGGCATACAACACCGCCTCCGGGCATACCACACCGTCTCACGTCATCATCAGCAACAT
>JAXIVJ010015193.1:0-25000 GCA_036785665.1 Chirona hameri
GTAGGTGTGTAGGTGTGTAGGTGTGTAGGTGTGTAGGTGTGTAGGTGTGTAGGTGTGTAGGTGTGTAGGTGTGTAGGTGTGTAGGTGTGTAGGTGTGTAGGTGTGTAGGTGTGTAGGTGTGTAGGTGTGTAGGTGTGTAGGTGTGTAGGTGTGTAGGTGTGTAGGTGTGTAGGTGTGTAGGTGTGTAGGTGTGTAGGTGTGTAGGTGTGTAGGTGTGTAGGTGTGTAGGTGTGTAGGTGTGTAGGTGTGTAGGTGTGTAGGTGTGTAGGTGTGTAGGTGTGTAGGTGTGTAGGTGTGTGGTGTGTAGGTGTGTGTGTGTAGGTGTGTAGGTGTGTAGGTGTGTAGGTGTGTAGGTGTGTGTGTGTAGGTGTGTGTGTGTGTGTAGGTGTGTGTGTGTGTGTGTGTAGGTGTGTGTGTGTAGGTGTGTGTGTGTGTAGGTGTGTGTGTGTGTAGGTGTGTGTGTGTGTAGGTGTGTGTGTGTGTGTGTGTAGGTGTGTGTGTGTGTGTGTAGGTGTGTGTGTGTGTGTGTGTGTGTGTGTGTGTGTGTGTGTGTGTGTGTGTGTAGGTGTGTGTGTGTGTGTAGGTGTGTGTGTGTGTGTGTGTGTGTGTGTGTGTGTGTGTGTGTGTGTGTGTGTGTGTGTGTGTGTGTGTGTAGGTGTGTGTGTGTGTGTGTGTGTGTGTGTGTGTGTGTGTGTGTGTGTGTGTGTGTGTGTGTGTGTGTGTGTGTGTGTGTGTGTGTGTGTGTGTGTGTGTGTGTGTGTGTGTGTGTGTGTGTGTGTGTGTGTGTGTGTGTGTGTGTGTGTGTGTGTGTGTGTGTGTGTGTGTGTGTGTGTGTGTGTGTGTGTGTGTGTGTGTGTGTGTGTGTGTGTGTGTGTGTGTGTGTGTGTGTGTGTGTGTGTGTGTGTGTGTGTGTGTGTGTGTGTGTGTGTGTGTGTGTGTGTGTGTGTGTGTGTGTGTGTGTGTGTGTGTGTGTGTGTGTGTGTGTGTGTGTGTGTGTGTGTGTGTGTGTGTGTGTGTGTGTGTGTGTGTGTGTGTGTGTGTGTGTGTGTGTGTGTGTGTGTGTGTGTGTGTGTGTGTGTGTGTGTGTGTGTGTGTGTGTGTGTGTGTGTGTGTGTGTGTGTGTGTGTGTGTGTGTGTGTGTGTGTGTGTGTGTGTGTGTGTGTGTGTGTGTGTGTGTGTGTGTGTGTGTGTGTGTGTGTGTGTGTGTGTGTGTGTGTGTGTGTGTGTGTGTGTGTGTGTGTGTGTGTGTGTGTGTGTGTGTGTGTGTGTGTGTGTGTGTGTGTGTGTGTGTGTGTGTGTGTGTGTGTGTGTGTGTGTGTGTGTGTGTGTGTGTGTGTGTGTGTGTGTGTGTGTGTGTGTGTGTGTGTGTGTGTGTGTGTGTGTGTGTGTGTGTGTGTGTGTGTGTGTGTGTGTGTGTGTGTGTGTGTGTGTGTGTGTGTGTGTGTGTGTGTGTGTGTGTGTGTGTGTGTGTGTGTGTGTGTGTGTGTGTGTGTGTGTGTGTGTGTGTGTGTGTGTGTGTGTGTGTGTGTGTGTGTGTGTGTGTGTGTGTGTGTGTGTGTGTGTGTGTGTGTGTGTGTGTGTGTGTGTGTGTGTGTGTGTGTGTGTGTGTGTGTGTGTGTGTAGGTGTGTGTGTGTGTGTGAGTGTGTGTGTGTGTGTAGGTGTGTGTGTGTGAGTAGGTGTGAGTGAGTGTGAGTAGTAGTGTGTGTGTGTGAGTAGGTGTGTGTGAGTGAGTAGGTGTGTGTGTGTGTGTAGTGTAGTGTGTGAGTGTGTAGGTGAGTGTGTGAGTGTGTAGTAGTGTGTGTGTGTGAGTAGGTGTGTGTGAGTGTGTAGTGTGAGTGTGTGTGTAGTGAGTGAGTGTGTGTGTGTAGTGTGTGTAGTGTCGTGTAGTGTGTGTGTGTGTGACTGTAGTGTGTGTGTGTGTAGTGTGTGTGTGTAGAGTAGTGAGTGTCGTGTAGTAGGAGAGTGAGTATTAGTAGGTGAGTGTGTAGTGAGTGTACGGTGTAGAGTGAGTGTAGACTTAGTGTGTGATAGGTGAGTGAGAGTGTAGAGTAGTGAGTGAGTAGGTAGTCTGTGATAGTAGAGTAGTGTGTAGTAGTAGTGTGTCTGTGTTTGTGTGTAGGCTGTGAGTGAGTATAGTAGTAGAGTAGTAGTAGATACTTAGTAGTATAGTATATATTATAGATATATATAGTAGTACTTAAGAGTAGTAGAGTAGTACTTAGTGTATAGTAGTAGTCGTAGTATAGTAGAGTTGTAGATATAGTATATACTTATATGAGTAGTAGTAGTGTAGAGTAGTGCTAGTAGTTAGAGTATAGTATATAGCTGTGTAGTAGTTATATAGCTGATAGATAGATTATATATATAGACTTATATATAGTAGTAGATAGTAGTAGTTTAGAGTAGTAGTAGTGAGTGTAGAGTGAGTAGTAGTAGTAGTATCTTTAGATATATACGTTATATAGAGTAGAGTGTAGTAGTAGATAGTATAGAGTAGTAGTGATAGTAGTAGTATACTTAGTATATATAGTGAGTACTTATATATATATATACTTATATTTATAGTAGTTTAGTAGTAGAGTGAGTATAGTATATATAGTAGTGTAGTAGTGATATGAGTAGATATAGTAGTAGAGTAGTAGTAGCTGTATAGTATAGTATACTGAGTATATATAGTTTAGTATTTAGATATATAGACGTTTGATATATACAGTAGTGATAGAGTAGTAGAGTAGAATATATAGACTTATATATATATATGAGTACGTGAGAGTGATAGTAGAGTACGTGATGAGTTTACGTAGTAGTATATGATATACTTATATAGATATATATATATATACTTATATATATATATATACATATATATATATATATATACTTATATATATATATATATATATATATATATATAGAGAGTAGATATATACTTAGAGTAGTAGTAGTAGTAGAGCTGTGATAGATATATATACTTATATATATATATATACTTATATATATATATATATACTTATATATATATACTTAGTATTAGATAGTATATATATACCTGTAGATAGAGTATAGTAGTAGCTTATATATATATATATACTTAGAGTAGTAGTAGAGTAGACTTAGTAGTTTAGAGTATACTTAGTTTAGTAGTAGTATAGTACTTAGAGATAGAGAGTGAGTACGTAGTATAGTATAGTATATATACTTATATATATAGATATTATATATACTTATATATATATATACTGTAGTATAGATATAGTACGTAGAGTAGTATAATAGTATACTTTAGTATATATATATACTTATATATATATAGATATATATATACTTATATATATAGTATATATATACTATATATATATATATATACTTATATATATATATGTGTAGGTGTGTGTAGTGTGTGTTAGTATATAGTATATAGTATAGTATAATAGTAGAGTGTAGTACTTATATAGTAGTAATATAGCTTGATAGAGTGATAGTAGAGCTTTAGAGTAGTAGTAGTAGCTTACATAGTAGTGATACTGTATATAGATAGATATAGTTAGTGATAGTAGCTGTAGTATAGTAGTATATAGTAGACTTAGAGTAGTATATAGTATATATACTTATATACCTATATATACTTATATATATATATATACTTATATATATATATATATACTTATATATATATAGTAGTAGACTGTAGATATAGTATAGTATACTTATAGAGATATAGTATACGGAGTAGTATAGAGTAGTATAGTACGTTAGTATATATATATATACTTAGATATAGTAGTATAGTAGTAGTAGTACTGTAGTAGTATAGTATGTAGTGAGTGTGAGTGTAGAGTAGCTTATATTATATATATGATATATATAGATATATACTTATATAGTATAGTATATATAGCTGAGAGTGTGTAGAGTAGTCTTGAGTATAGTAGTAGAGTAGATAGCTTAGATATAGAGTGATAGTGTCGTAAGTGAGTAGTAGTAGAGTGAGTAGTGAGTAGTAGTAGTAGTGTATAGTAGAGTAGAGTAGTAGAGTAGCTGATAGTAGAGTAGAGTGTAGTACTTATATATATATATATATACTTATATATATATATACTTATATATATATATATACTTGAGTGTAGTAGATAGTACGTGAGTATATATATATATATATATATATATATACTTATATATATATATATATATACTTATATATACTTATATATATATATATATATATACTTACTTATTATATATATACTTATAGAGTAGATATAGTACTTTAGTATAGTATAGTATATACTTAGAGATATTACTTATATATATATAGACTTATTTAGATATAGTATTATATAGTATATATAGTATATATTTACTTATAGTATACTTATACTTATATATACTTATAGTATATATACTGTATATATATATAGTATAGTTATCTTATAGTATAGTATAGTACTCATATATATATATGTACTTATATCGTATAGCCTGATAGTACTGATATCCGTATAGTCCTGTATATCCGTATGTCTGTATGCCTTATATCTGTATGTCTGTATATCTTATATCGTATATACTTATATACTCTTATGTACTGTATGTAAGTATATACAGTATACATACTATGTATATACATACTGTACTGTATACATACATACATACATATCATACATACATATATATACATATATACATACATACATACATTACTATACATACATACATACATACATATCATACTATATATATATACTATCATATATCATTATACATATATACATATCATACATACTATACTATACTATACTACTATACACTACTCACTACACACACACACACACACACCTACTCTACTACACTACTACTCACTACTCTACTCTACTCACTACTCTCTCACACACTACTACTACTCTCACTACTCACTCTACTCACTCACTACTACTCTACTACTCACTACTCACACACACACACACACTCTATCACTACTCTACTACTACTCACACTCACACACACTCACACTCACACACACACACACACACACACACACACATACTCACTACTACTATATACTACTCACTACTACTCACTACTCACTATCTCTATCTCACACACACACACTCACTCACTACACACACACACACTACACACACACACACACACACACATACACACACATATACACTACACACTACTACACTCACACACACACACAACACTCACTCACACACTCACTATCACTACTACTCTCACTCCTCTCACTACTACTACTCTACTATACTCACTACTACTACTCACACCACACACACACACACCACACACACACACTCTCTATCTATCTATATCTCACCCCCTCTACATCATGTCTTTTCGCTTCGCGGATCCCAGCTGAGTCCCTGACCAGGTCGGAAGGGCGTTTAACCAGGTCGGACGTGCGCCTAGACGATTTGATGGGACTCTGGCCTTTCAACAGTAAGAATGCAGTTGTACAGGGAATCAACCTCAAAATTTTGCGCCGTTCCTTGGCGTAATTTAACTACAAATTAAATTATATGCGGGTTGGAAAAAACGGCCCGTTTCTCGGCGCATTTTGTGTTATGTTGCTACTTTCCTATGTAATTGGGCAAAATAGTTAACTTTAGCACTTTTTTACCGCACTTTTAACCCGCGCACTACAGGGGGTTTGCGCCGAACACGAACTGCAGGGGGTTGATTCCCGCCCCCCATGATGAGATCTCAAAAACTACGCTACGTAGCGACAAACAGAAAACAGCATTTGATAGATTGATACAAGTTCTATCAAAAGTATTCAGTATTTTCTTAGGTCAGGTCACAATTGAGGTCACCAGAGGTCATCAAAGGTCATATTTTCCAGTTTTTTCCTCCTGTTTTAGCTCCAGAAATTCCAATATATCTCGGAAACTATGCTAGTTAGAAACAAACGGAAACAAGCAAACGCCAGTCAGTGAAATTTTCATTCGACCAAATGTCCTCAAATTTGATCTCAGGTTTGAGGCTCCGGAGGTCAAAAAGGAAATTTTTTTGTTTTTTGCTAAATCGTTTTTCGCTATTACCTTTTTACTTAATAAAGATGACGGAAAACTGTGCTCGCTATTGTGTTTATCTCGTCACGGCGCTTTGCATGATTTACATGGTGTCCTTAATAAGTGAACTTAAAAAATTTGACCTCAGGTCATGGTCAAGTGGTGACCCAAGTAGAACATGTTGCATATGGGAAGACGTGTCTCAACGAGACAAACATATTGCTGTCTGTTTTACTTCTCTATATGCATTATGTCGGGAGTTATTGACAAAAAAGTGATGGTGACCTCGCATGACCTCAAATGACTTCATAGGCGTCCCTGAACAAACCTTACACTTGGATCATCAATAATATTCTATAATAACATGATCCAGAAGTAATTGGACTAATATCATGCATATCCTTTAAATAGGAAGCATTTGTATATTTCCCCATTGACTTATTATGGCGAGGTCAATTTTCCGCCGCCGGGGGAAAAAATTTCCGCCGCCGGGGAAAAATAGCTGGCAGGCAGCGGTTGGGAGCTCCGACATTTTCAGGTAAACTGAGGTACCTTAAGCTGTATGGGTTGACAAGTGATACAGTAACATTATAAACGTCTGTTTATTGCTTCAGGTGTTGAGTTGTGTAACCTGTGGTAGATGTACTGTGGCCTCTCGACGGACAGTTTAGCCGTCGGGTTGCATGCAGGGTGTGCCCGCTGCCGACCGTCATGGCGGACGGGTCAGGCTCGCCGCCTCCATCAAAAACGAACGACTCGGCACCACAGGGCCAGCCCGGTCGTGCCGCCTGTGTGGCCTGGAACGCTGCGAGGGTGCCTAGCACGCGGGCGAGCCGGGTTCGATTCTCTGCCTGGGCAAGGGTCTCTTCTTTTGCCCTCCTCCTGCTCGGTCTGCTGGCAAGTCATGCGTCCGACAGAGGAGAGGTGATACCGCCAAGATCGATGCCGGTAGTGGGAACCAACACTGGAGCACCTGGCAGAGCCCCAAGATTTGTCCGATCCCGTGTTCCTCATTCCACAAACAGCGAGTCGACATGGAACATCACCCGCCTGGTTCGTTCCGGCGATGTTGAGCTGAACCCTGGGCCGGGCGACACAGCAGTGGGGAAAGGCGGACCCAGAAGGCGCCAGCGACAAGATGCCGACAGGCTGCTCATCCTATCCCAGAATGTGCGCAGCATCCGAAACAAACTGGGTGTCATGCGCGCCTGCTCGCCTGAACTGGAGAAGTTCGACATCGTCGCCTGGATCGAAACGTGGCTGGAATCAGCACTCCCCCGTCACACCTGGTACCGACGTGACCGACCGACTCATGCCGGCAGCGTGGCGTGCGCCGTCAGGTCGGCCCTCCATCCAGAGCGACGCAAGGATCTGGAGCGGGCCGACACGGAGGCGCTCGTGTTGGAGCTGCGGACCGTTCCGGTCTCCGAGTTAGTCACTGTGTACTGTTCACCGGGTGACAACACGGTGCTGAACAATACCATGCAGCTGATCCAGAGACTCGTCACGAGGTACCCCGGGCGGCCATTAATAGTTGTGGGGGATTTTAATGTGCCGGATGCCAAATGGCGACTTAATATTAATGCTTCCGAAACAGTGCCCGTATACGATCGAGCGCCTCAGCGTGTTGTTCAATTTCTGGAAGGATGCGATATATCAGGTCTCAAAAAGCATGTGTGTGTGAGCCCACCAGGGGTGTGAATTTCTTAGACCTTGTGTTCTCAAGGGGAGTGCGTGTTGAAACTGTAGTGCGGACCGGTATATTTACGTCGGATCACAAGGAGGTCGTTTCCCGGTGTCATGTCCAAACAAACACCGGACCGCCGCTGGTAGCGCGTACAACTGCACTGAACTATAAGAGGGAAGATTTTGACGGGTTAAGGGGAACTCTCGAACGTGTTCCATGGGAAATAATTGATACACCCCAGTGGAGGAGGCACTAGACATGTTCTATGTTATGTTTGAAGCAGCCATTCGTGATCATGTCCCATCAGTGACACTTCGGCGGCAATTCCCCCCGTGGTATGATGCTAGTGTAAGGCGAGCGCTGAAACAGAAAGAAGCCGCGTTCAATAGGACGAAGCGTAACAGAACTCCTGACACAGTCAGTGACTTCGAGGAAAAAAGGAAGCGTTTCAAGTTTTTGTCATGTGCTAAATACTGCGAGTACATTAAAAGCATGATTGGTGATTTCAAGAGCAACCCAAAACGCTTCTGGTCATTTTTGAAGTGCGTTAGGGGCTCAAAGCGACAGCTTTCTGTTCTCTTAGACGGTGATCGTGAAGTTAGTGGCGATATTGAGCGTGCCAATTTGTTGAATAGGGCATTTGCAGCCAAGTTTTCGTGTCCCGATGTTGAAAGTGTACCCGATGCTCCCACTTACGACCTCCCCATCCTTGACCAACTCACCGTCCGAGTGCCGCAATTAAATCAGCCCTGGAAGACCTAAAAGTCCATAAGGCGTGTGGTCCCGATAACATCAGTGCACGGATAATCAAGGAGTGCTCTGATCAGCTGGTGACCCCCTTGTCAATCCTTCTCAAGTTGTCAGTGCAGCAGGGTATTTTCCCGAGTAGATGGACCGAAGCCAACATAGTGCCCATTTTTAAGAAAGGGTAAAAAGTCACCTTCGAACTATCGAGCAGTGTCCCTCCTGCCACTACTAGGGAAAATCCTGGAAAGAGTAGTATACAGCAATCTTCTAAATCACGTTAAACCTGCCTTGACACATTCACAACACGGCTTCCTGCCGCACCGCTCATGTGAAACAAGTTTAGCTATCTTCTAAAAACAGCTTGGGAGTCTGTCGCAGACGCGGTAAGCCTACGTGAGCCCGAAACACCTTCTCGTGTGTCTCGAGCGCTCTGGTGTGGACTGTATCTGTGTAGCTCTAAATGGATCGTGGCTACCGGTCCATGGCATTTGGGTCCGGGAAATTATAAACAGCGAGCGCAGGTATTTGTCATGAAAGGATGAAGGCGGTACACAATGGGGGTGGGCATGATAGAAGTCGAAAATGCAGACGACAAGGAGACTTACAATGCAGCAAGCCAGGAACGGTGGGGTGACAGGTGAGTCGGTGTGGGCGTGATAGAAGTCGAAAATTCAGACGACAAGGAGACTTACCATGCAGCAAGCCAGGAACGGTGGGGTGACAGGTTAGGTAACCTGCGCTGTATTACTGTGTCGGTGATCACGCACTTCTGCTTCCGCTCTCGGCAGACACCACTTGTCACACCACTGCACTCTTTCACAGTCTATATTGCGGAAGGCGAAATCACACGACGAAGGAGCCGACCGCTCTGCGCGGAGGCTGGGAGAGCGCAGAGCCGTCCGATCAGCGCGAGAGTCTAGTGAGAACAGAGGGGGAGACATGTTGACAGCGGCTTAAATACGGCGAGGAAATGGGGTCGCGAGAAGGGTTAGACAGGGGAGGCTAGACAAACAGGGCGCGTAGAGAGACATGGCGAAAACACGTGAGTCGCGACGCAACGCGCTGTTTGAACAGGTGGCCCGGCGAGGCGCGGCGCGGGGCGCCATCATAACACGGATGGGCCGGGCCGGCCGCCGCGCTCACTGCCGGCTACGCCCCGGTAGACAATGGCAGCCAGCCGGATGTTTCCGAAAACAGCGGACCGGGCCGCAGTTCCTCACACACGGGTGGGCCACGGACAAATACCTCCGCGTCTCACAGAGCCGGCATGGGGTGTCCGCGCGACCGACCCGGCCTGCCGCGCCGACGACGGGGCGGCGGGGACGGATAGCAGACATCACGGCGGCCACAGAGTCCATATCACACAGCGGCCAAACAGATGTAATATACACGGATTACTCAGCGGCCTTTCAAAGCGTAAACCATGCATTGTTACTTCACAAGCTGCACCACTCATATCACATATCGGGCACCGTGCTAAAATGGCTCTCGACCTATCTAAAAAAACGCAAACAACGAGTCGTTGTAAATGGAAGGTGCTCCGACTGGACAAACGTGGTCTCTGGAACACCTGAAGGAAGCATTCTATCGCCATTACTTTTCGCTTTGTACGTTAACGACTTGCCTGACAAAATTACGACCAATTGTTTGCTATTTGCCGATGATGTCAAATTGTATCACAAAATTTCAACCCCGAACGACTCGCCTTTGCTGCAAAGGGATCTGGACAGTCTTTGCCAGTGGTCTGCTGACTGGAAACTTCAATCTTCAATCTTCAATCCGTGACCTTGGAGTATGGCCAGACGCTAAGCTCACATTTAGAGACCACATCAACTTCACGGTTACCAAGGCAAACAGAGCACAGGGTGTGATGATGAGATCCCTTCAGACTAGTTGTGCTCGCGGCGCCTTCAAAAGGGAGCCAATATTGGCAGCATATTTCGGTAACGTGCGCTCCATACTCGAGTACGGATGTGTGATATGGGAAGGTGCAGCAGCAACACAGCTCGATCGGTTGGACCGTGTCCAACACAAGTCTCTTATCTGGCTCGAGTCACATGTCCATACCCTGTAATCTTGTTCCGTCTTTCTCAATAAACCAAGTGATAGTCTAGTAGATAGTTCTCAGCGATGTATTTTGGATAACCCAACAGTTCGGTTAATTTAAACGGAAAGGCCGAAACGGAAAGAAGCAACAGTCAGGCCAA
Organism: Chirona hameri; assembly: GCA_036785665.1. Lineage (NCBI taxonomy): Eukaryota > Metazoa > Arthropoda > Thecostraca > Balanomorpha > Balanidae > Chirona > Chirona hameri. The sequence continues at coordinate 10,675 of JAXIVJ010015193.1, forward strand.
CTCGGCCGGCGGAGTCAAGACTCAAGACTAACTAGCGGCGGCCGGCGGCGCGCGATCACAACCCGCCGGTCAGAGCCCACGCAGGCGCAGAGGCTATGGCGACGCCCTTCGGCAGGCCAATAAAAGGCTAGTGAGATCTCGTCATTGGTGACGTCACAGAGGGTCATAACTGAGCGTCATAACCACTTTGTTACATCACAACGCGAGGTCCATACGCAGAAATTTCTGCTAAGTTAACGCGAAATTTATGGCGCCATTATACTGCACGTGGTTGGAATCTGACTCATAATTACATATATCATACATATACATAAAGAAACACTCACCAGGACATCACCATATGTAACATTAAAGATTTCACCGCCACTGCACACTGGATACGACAAACACATCACACATCACAGCACAGGACAGACACATCACAACACTTCACAGACAACAACAAAACATAACACACTATCCCCTTGTCTTGATCCCATCCCCAATTTCTTGTTTTCCCCTGAGTCAGTCTGTCGACGCACCGTCTTGAAGTGTCCATTCGCCCGGTAGCACTCATTGTCCTCGCTTCTCACTCTCACAGTTGCTCACGTCTCTCACTGTCTCATTAAGCTCACCGTCCGCATACCTGTCCTCAACAGTCTGTCCGTGTCAATACTCCAGTCCGTCACCCGGGTATCTGGCAGGTGTCCAGTATCGGTCGGTAACGGTGCGGGGCGGTTCGGCTCCCACAGCCTGTGACGTGGGGGGTCAGCGGAACCCGTGCACGTCGGTTCCGGCTGTCGTCCAGGAGTGTAGTCAGCAGTTGTCGTCCTCGTGTCGTCCAGGAGTGTCGTCAGTTGTTGTCGTCCTCGTGTCGTCAGCAGTTGACACCTTCAGCGGCGGCACAATGGACCGGCCCTGACCAGTGGTGTCAGATTCCTGGTCGGTCACTGCTGAGTTGACGTGTGACCACGACGTCAGCAGTCATCCCAGGCGCGCTGCTCCCAGGACAATGCTGATGTCGGGTCCGGTCATCATCGTCAGCTATCTATGGCGAGACACGGGCGTCAATTCACAGTCGGAGCTTAGCAGTTCAGCCAGGTCAGGCGGGGTGTCAATTGCGATGGAGATGTGATTTGGGCTGACGTTGAGGGTTTCTTCGGGCGAAGGGCGGTGTCGGTCGGTGTGTCGTGTCTAGAAGATAATGGTGTTTGGTCTGGTAGTTGATTGTCCGGAGTCGAGTTGTCGTCAACAGTCAGGCCGTCGGGGGGTGGATGGGGTCGGGACGGCTCTCGAAGGACTCGTGATAGGGTCAGCGTCGGACATCGTGTACTTTTGATTATACAGAGCACAACAACTACCAGAAGAGCTACCGTAGTGACCGAAACAACAGGTATAGTTACAGTCCTATAACGATGCTGTGTTTGATATTTCAGGACGTTAATGTGCTTTTTCAAGGCGGACAAAGTTATTGTATGCATATTAGTTGGAGGCAGATACTTCAAGGCATGGTTAAACGATATATTGTCTTTAGACAGACTAGAGGTAACATGATTCCACACATCGTTTGATGCTAATGTCAGATTCAAATGTTTGATCTGATACGGTTCAAGGTTTGAATCGGTCCGGTAATGGGTAGGAAGTTGGAAATGATTGTTGAAAGCTGCACAACCAAAGCCCAATTTAACCAGAGACAGCGGGGCCACAGTTTGCACAGTTTGGGTACAGTTCACAGTTGCACCAGTTTTACAGCGGATTTCGAGTTCAAGAGAGTCAGCACTAATTACAATCCAATGTCCATTTCCTAAATACTCAGCGGTCGGGTCAGTAGTCTGGTTCACACGAATCACCTGTTCACAGAAACGGTTCACAGCGTCAGTTCGGTCAGTCAATAGAGCTGGGATGCACATTGTCGACGTCAGCACATTCATGACAGGTCGTCTTAGGAGACAGAAAGGAAGTCGTCGTCTCAAGTACATATGAAAGTCGTCATCATTGATAAACATGAATCTCATGGAATCTTCTGTCAGAGCTACAAATTTCGCCTTTTCAATCTCGTAGTTAGCCACAAAGTTCTGATTATCTGCAGCTTTTGGCACGGGTACGTTGAAAATTTGAAACACACTGAAATGATCCTTGATAGACAACAAAGGGATAGTCACGAGCACTGATATTCCTCCTGCAGTCCTCATCGTCTGTGTGTGAGATGTAGAGAAATATTGGTCAGTGTCAGACGGAGGGAATGGAAGAGCTAAATCACGGGGCAGCGCTTTCTGAATGTCATCCAAAATCTTAGCGAAACGGCTAGGCGGTAAAAGTGACCGGGGAAGAATGCTATTTTCAGTCAGACTGAGAATAGTCTCTAGGTCTATAATACTTTTGAGAAAATCACGAGCAGTCGTGATGAGGTCGGTGAAAACGGTCTCCATGTCAGATTCAAGAATAGACACAATGTAGCCATCAGCGACGTTATCTTTTAACATATCAAGTCGGTCAGTCAGGTAGTTAGTCACATTCGTCAGTCGGTTCATAGTCTGTCTGTTAATACTCACATCTACGATAGTCTGATTGACCATAGTCTGATTGACCATAGTCTGACCATACTGTCAATCACATTCAACACGTCATTCTGGGAGTCACTCAGATCGCTCACACGAGACAGAATGTCCTGGATTTCGGTTGTTGTTGCAGTTCCAAACAGAGAGGACAGGGCGTCACCTACGAAAGGAAGTAGTGAACGTTTAGCACGGACATGACGGGACGGGTTTAAATGTTGCAAAACATCGATAGTCATGTTCATCTCTCTATCTAACAAATCAGAGTCATGCATGAATTTTCCCCAGAGTCGTTGAGTCAAGTCACTACGTAACTCCTGGCGGTGCTCAGCAAAACGTGTGTTAAATTTACTTTTAAACACCTCAATGCGGTGATCAAGTTTCTCTGCAAATTTCCACGAGGTACGCGTTTCGATCGGAAGATCGGAAGAAGGTCCAGTGATTAAAAGATCTGACCTCGAGGAAGAAATAGCACGTTGGCGAATACCGGAATGATGAACACGATCAGAACAGGATAAAACAGAAACGCCTTCATCTGCAACGACACACAAACGCGTCAACAAGAGCATTCACGGGGTTAGTCAGTATACAATGACAGTAGACACACCGGTCTTAATCTTTGATACACTCTCTCTTTGACTCCACAACAGCACAAAAGAGGATGTATGACGACTTGTCAACAATCCCGGTCCGGAATCCTTGACAGGATCCTGGGCGTGTTGCCACGCAGTACTCGTCAGTACTCCAACTCTTGCTTAAAATAATATTCCCTACTGGCATACTAGCCATAATCCTTACTCAAATTACCAAAACCACAACAACAATATTCACCATAACGGCACAGTAGCCGATCATTATACTGCAGCGGCCTACAGGCCCACACGACAACAATATTATACTCAACGGCGCACTAGCCGATTCTACTTTCTTACTACTACAACTTCTCTACCTGTGCGAACATCTGTTCCATCATATGTTGATGGACTTTCATCATACTTGATAAAAGATCGATCTTAGTTACACTAGGGTTAGTAACACTTTCACTCTTCATGCATGCACCGACGTCTTTTCCGTCCGCTTCTGGTTCAGAGAAATCAGATTCAATATCAGACTAAGATTGGCGTGAATATTTGACGGGAGTACATTTCGTTTCGGAGTCTGAAGGGGGTGATTCATCACGAATGAGTGGCCTCTTAACAGAAACGCTCGGAGTTTCCACAGACTCGGACGGTTTTGAAGCTAATCGCCTAGAAAGTTCTGATAATGGTACATTTTCCTCAAATTCTTCTAGTTACTTTTCTTGTTCCCATCGTTCTTTGAGTTTAGCGAGTGGTATGTCATCTTCATCTGATGACATCATTTCAGCTTCAGAATCATTTTTTGGGGATATCGGGCACGTTTTCTTGAATTGGAGGGAGTTCAGGGGCCGGACTTTCCAAAGAAAGGGACGGTACAGTTTCACTTTCTGACTCTGTTCTGCGCATCGGAAAGGAGTCGTCATCAAAAGCTACAGAAAACTTTGAACGTCGTGGTGGTTGAACTCGGACAGGAATTGAAGATTTTTGTTTGTTCTCATACTTACTGTTAATATGAGTGGGTTCGTCCGAATAATTCTCCCAACGTGTTTGGGGATCAGCTAATCTAAGGTTGTGTGCATTAACGACTTTAGTTCCTCCTGACAATTGATTCTTAATCACAAATGTAACCTTGCTTAGGGCTTTGATAATGCGGTAAAATGGTTTCCAATGGGAAGCCAATTTCGAATGATGTGCTGCCTCTGTTGGATCTCTGAAATAAACCATGTCGCCTACAGTCAAATTCACCGGCTTTGCTGTTCTGTCGTAGTATGTTTTGTTCCTTTCGTGACCGCTAGACAGATTGTGCTGAACATGATGATAAGCCTATGAAGATTCTCAAGCATAATGGGGACGTAATCACCGCCTTGATAACGGTATTTCGGCGCAAGGAGGGTGTCGACAGGCAAAACAGGATCGCGTCCGTACATGATATAAAATGGACTGAACTTCGTAGTTTCATTTTTGGCTGTGCGGTAAGCAGACAGAATAGAAGGAATTTTTGTGTCCCAGTCTCGCTGAGCTGGATCCACTAATTTCGCAATCATATCGTTTTGCACTCTATTATATCTTTCGCATTTCCCATTTGCGGCTGGGTGGTAGATCGATGTGCGAATATGTTTAATATTGAAAAAGGCAGATATCTGGTCAACGACGGCATTGCAAAATTCAGTTCCATTGTCGGAAACAATCACTCGTGGACACGCGTGGCGGGGAATCATCTGTTCTAATAGGATTTGACCGACAGTTTCAGCACTTTTTGACTTTGTTGCAAATGATTCTGGCCAACCAGAAAACAAATCAATGACTTCAATGATATAGCGATTCCCATTATAGCTCTCAGGAAACGGTCCAGAAGTGTCGATTGCTATTTGTTCAAACGGGTACTTTGGGATTTGTATGTCCTGCAGCGGTGGTCGTTCACGACGGAGTTTTCGCATATTACAGGCCAGACAGGTTTTCAAGAATTGCACGACGTCACGATACATTCCAGACCAATAGTACCGAGACCGAATTTTTTCGTACGTCTTATCTATACCGAGATGACCTCCAAAATAACCTGAATGGATTTCCTCGATCAGCGGTTGATGCAAAAATTTCGGAATGACAAGATGTAATGTAGACAACGTGATACATTTCGATGTGTCCGTAATCCTATACAAAAGTCTATCTTCCACAATATAATGACGTGAAATTTCGACATGATTTGCATGACTCGTATCACCTAAAATGTTGACAAGCCGCTGAATCTCAGGGTCGTCTGACTGTACAGTTTGAAAATCAGGATGATTCTCTAAGAACTCTCTAAACTTCTCCTTTGTACTTTGTTCACGCTCTGTACACGCTTCTACTTCTGACCGCAACTGTACACCAGGAGCATGATCAGAATCAATAACATTCACACCACACATACCCTCATCTGCCGTAGCATCGGTCTCACTACGAACACGATGCTCGTCCACGTCTCCCTTGATCCGGCCAGCATAATCAGCGAGCCCCACAGGTGGTGACTCACCGGTCACCACGTCATATCCGTCAACGTCATCGTTCTCCACTGGGCCGAGGCGCGACAGCATATCAGCGACCACATTCTTAGAACCACTGACGTATTCTATATCACATCCATACTCATCCAACATGATAGCCCATCGCTGAATACGTGCATTTCTCATCTCGCTTGTAAACAAATGCTTCAAGGGTTTGTGATCTGTCATCACCGTGAATTTCGATCCGAGAAGGTAAGGTCTGAGTTTCTGAATACTGTAGACGATAGCATACGCTTCCTTTTCAATAATCGGCCAACGCTGCTGAGTTTCGTTGAGTTGGTGTGACAGATATTGTATAACTCGCTCACCCATCTCCGTCTCTTGCACAAGGGCTGCACCAATGGCATAATTCGAAGCGTCCGTGTACAATTTGTACGGTTTGTCGATGTCCGGAAAAGCCAAAATGGGAGCCTCAGTCAGGGCTCGGCGCAGTGTTTCAAAAGACCATTGACAGTCTTCAGTCCAATAAAATCGTCTGTTCTTTTTCGTCAGCTCTGTCAGCGGCTTTGCGATTTTTGCGTAGTCGGCGATAAATCTCCGATAATACCCAGTCATCCCAATAAAAGAACGAATTCCACGCACATTCGTAGGTGGTTCGAGTTTTTCGATTGCCTCTACTTTTGACTGGTCTGGTTTGATGCCACTGGGTGATACGATATGACCGAGATAGTTTACCTCCTTTTTAAAAAATTCACACTTTGACATTTTCAGTTTTAGTCCAGCATCTCTCAGTCGTGTAAAGACGGCCTCAACGTGCTCCAAATGATCCTCAAAAGTCTTCGAATATATCAGAATATCGTCCAGATATGCAATAGTGAACTTATATTGGATTCCTCTCAAAACGTCGTTCATTAGCTCGGAGAAAATTGATGGCCCACTGACCAGTCCAAAAGGAAGGACCTCGAAATTATATAATCCTGCAAAACAGGTAAATGCGGTCTTTTCTTTTGAGTCTTCATCCATCGGAATTTGCCAATAACCACTACGGAGGTCTAGACATGAAAAATATTGCGATCCGTCGAGTGAAGCCAGTATGTCGTCAATACGTGGCAGAGGGTGACTGTTCTTTTTGGTAATTCGATTCAAAGCTCGCAAATCTACACAGAAACGTTTTGAACCATCCTTCTTGTCCACGATCACAATGGGGCTCGCCCATGGACTTTGACTGGGAGAAATAACACCTGCCTTCAACATTTTATCGATGTGCTCTTGTACAAGCTGTCTCTGACTAAACGGTAATCTATATGGATTTTGTTTGATCGGGGGATGGTCGCCTGTGTCGATTTTTGCTTTCACCCGATCAGTACATCCCAAATCGCAATCACTTTTCGCAAACAAGTCGGCGTTACGATCTAATGGTTCCTCCATTTTCTGAGGCTGGGCCTCTAACATGTGAGACAGTCTCGCTTTTTGGGTTTCGGGAACCATACCAGATACCTCGGTTTCTGACCCTGCTGACTCATTGACGGGCTTCGGGATCTTCTAAAACTTCAGCAAGACCAATCACTGAACGAGCAGGCAAAGTATAGTCTCTACCAGACGTGTTTGCAATGACTACTGGAATTTGACGGTTTTTGTTCACACGACCTAAACTACTGACTAAACGCAAACCAGGTTCTTCTCCAAGAACAGGCACATTGTTGAGAGGTTGCACTACACATTCCTGGTCAATGAGTTGGGCACGGTTGATTTGAGCTGGGATTTCGACGTAGGACTGGGCGGAGATAGTGATTTTCCGAGAAGTACGAACCAATGACGTCACGGAAGCACACATGAGTTTTTGAGGTCTGAATGGAATGACATTTCCTTCAAGGTTGAGCGTTTTCTGGCCAAAATCAAGTTGAGCTCCAAAATCTGATAAGAAATCGTTTCCAAGAATGCACTGATTGTTCATACCTGTGATGATTTGAAACTTGTAAATCCGGTCAAATTTGGACATTTTTACTCGAAGTTCAGCGGTTCCAAAGTTTTTCAACTTCTGTCCGGAGACAGATTGTAGCGGGACACAGTTTTTTGTCGAAAACTCAAAGATGTTTTTAGCAGCGATTTTATCGAACGTCTCTCGAGAAATCAATGAAATATCAGCCCCAGAATCGACTAATGCATACGTCTTTTTACCACCAAGATACATCCAACACATAGGGGTGTCAGGTTTCATGTGTAATTTTGCAATTTGCGGGCCATCACTTTGCAATTTTGAGGGACCTTTTTCCCGTTGAGAACTTCGGCGAGTCCCTACACCGAAGTTCTTCAGTTTCCCCGGGTGTTAGTTGCAGAAGTGCCCATACGGCAGAAACGCTGCACGTGTCCGACTCTTCCACAGGCAGAGCATACCGGTCGGCCATCCGATGTCCACCGGTGACGAGCGGCACCGTTATGGGTCGCTGGGTATGGACCCCGTGGCTGCGTTGGCACGTAGCCAGGTCGCGTCGCCGGGACTGGGCCGGTAGGCTGACCTTGCAGTTGCACTGTCGGTCGGCTCGGACAGGGGGGAGGGGGTCGTCGGGGGTTTTACCGGGGAGACATGCATGACGTGTTACCACTGGGACGCGGCGGAACTGTCTGGGAACGGCGGGGTGGCTGGTTTGGACGGTGGGAGGTGACTTGACGGGAGACGCATTCCAGTTGTGTTGCGAGTGATTTTAAGTCCGCTTGGATTCCGTCGAGTTTGTCAGCGTCCTCGCTCTCTCTGACCACATCCACTTCCATGGGCTCGTCTACGGGGGTTTGGTGGTTCCGACACATTTCAAATGTCCTGATAGCTCTCTGTTCTTCGGTCGCGTACGTTACTGCAGCATCCAAACTTCCAAATTGTTTTCTGATAAGTCCACGTGCCAAATGATCATCGACTACCCCTTTCTGAAATATTTCTACCAGCGTTTTTTGCACATCAGGGTTGTTGATGGTGTCGAATGCCTCTGTGGCAGCCGACATGAGACGCTCAGCAAAATTTTGTACTGACTCCCCCTTTCTCTGTTTGATGAGACGGCATCTTTCTTTCGCGACAAACGAGTCCGTTAGCGCGCTGTACCTGGCCCTTAACTTTTGCCTTAAGGTTTGCCAGTTGATCCCAGGGGTTTCCTGGATAGCTCTCGTCACGTACGTCCCCGCGGGTCCCCCAAGCGTTAACGTTGCCAGAATACACATTCGTTCCGAGTCACATGAAGTCGCTAATTGGTCCATATCCTGCATCCAGTTGATACATTTTTGTGTACCCTCCCCGTGGTATGCACGCACATGTTTTGTTAGGCTTTGGATCCGAAGTTCTTGAACCACATGTTGTAAAGCTACAGTGATGTTTTGATCAGCGGCCATCTTTTCGACAAACAAGCACAACCACACAAAGACAAAACCCAAATCAGTCAACAATTCAAACAAACAACACAACAATTCAAATAATGAAGAACAGTTAAAGGCGTTTATGTTTTACGGAAAAAGGAATGTAAAATGGCCTACTGTTTCGACGTTTGAAGAGAAGGTCTCGAAGAATCCGGGTTATCACCACCAAATGTAATCTTGATATTTTGACCAAATCCGGGTCACGGCACCAAATGTAATCTTGATATTTTGACCAAATCCGGGTCACGGCACCAAATGTAATCTTGTTCCGTCTTTCTCAATAAACCAAGTAAGTGATAGTCTAGTAGATAGTTCTCAGCGATGTATTTTGGATAACCCAACAGTTCGGTTAATTTAAACGGAAAGGCCGAAACGGAAAGAAGCAACAGTCAGGCCAACTCGGCCGGCGGAGTCAAGACTCAAGACTAACTAGCGGCGGCCGGCGGCGCGCGATCACAACCCGCCGGTCAGAGCCCACGCAGGCGCAGAGGCTATGGCGACGCCCTTCGGCAGGCCAATAAAAGGCTAGTGAGATCTCGTCATTGGTGACGTCACAGAGGGTCATAACTGAGCGTCATAACCACTTTGTTACATACCCCTCATCATTCACACTCACCCTCATATTCATATTCAGATCTTTTATAGTCTTTTAATATCGCCTCGCTTGCTCAGAGAAGAGTGCAGTATGACATACTATTTGTACATAGAAACTTCTCAGGACGGATCGAGTCTCCTTTGCTTCTTCGAAGCTTTTCCTTACAAATATCAACACGGCATACCCGCGCAGCATCGCACACAATCCTGCACGTCCCATTCGCTAGAGTGGAAACTGTTAAACGTGCCGTCTTTGCGCGGGCGCCTCGCAACACCAACCTATTCCTGTCTGCCTGTCCTGCATCAGACCTTTTCAATGATACCTTAGGAGCTTTTAGAATGCAGGTGAAAGCATATGTCAAGAGTATGGCGGTATAGGCTGCACAACACTGGTGGCGATGAGTTGGGATTGTGTGTGGGCGTGTGTGAGGTGAGCATGCGAGTTGTATTACTCATATTTTAGTGCTGGAGTTTTCTCATTTACCGATCTTATGTCTTTTACAAGCGTTTTCTTATGTCTGCGTAGCCTCAAAGCATGCCTGTGAACTATTGCTCACCTATGTTTATTTTTAACGTATTCATATTTACTGTTTTATGAACTTTTGTTCTATTTTAGTATCACATTTTCGTTATCATATTTGCCTCGTCTGTTTTCAACTGTGTGCGTGTGTCTGCTGCTGTCGTGTTGTCGCGTGTTTTAATTACTCGACTTGAGCTGTAATTGGGTGAATGCCTGTTGCGCATTGTCAATAAATAAACAAATAAACAAGTTACGAAATTGACCTAACCTTAGGTCACCGATATTAAAATTCCGAGATAAAATAATTGTAAGTACGTATGCCCTCATGACATCCTGTTAGTTTCAAACAAATCGGTGAGAAACTCTGGCTTTGGCACAACTGCAAACATTTTTTGACCTGACCTGAGATGACCCGAGTTTACTTGTTTTCACAGTGTGCGCAATTGATGTCCTAACATGTGTGTCAAAACAAGGCGGCGCTGCGCGCCGCCGTTTTTTCACTATCTGCGAAAAACCTGAGGGGGCGCGGAAGTCACCCCCCCCCCCTGCAGTGCACGGGTTAAACGCACAATATAACATTTTTAGAGGTCCGCACCATACGCAATGCGACACATGGATGAGAAAGCATATCCAGGGCATAAGACTAAAAAATTTCGCGCCGCTCCGAGGCGCAATTTGTTTAAGAGTTCCAGGTCTTGATCTTAAAAAATATTCCAAGTTGATATAGCTGATTCCAAGTTGGCGTCGCTGTTTCCAAACTTGATATGGCAGTTCGCTAACTCCAGCTCCTAAAAGTTGGTATGGCCCATGCCACACCTCTCATACCCTATTTTCAAGCCTTGTAAGGTGCCTTTTTATCCGTTTTATTTGGCCGTTTCAACGCTTGGGAAAGGGGCCCTTTCAACACTCGGGAAGGGGCCCTTTCGAGGCTCCCCCCCTCCCCACCTTTGGACGAAAACATGACTACGTGCCTGTCTCAGATGATAGACAGGGTCCATATATAACGTCTATTACCGTGACCTGACCCGTGACCTTTGACCATGGAGGTCAAATTCGAGGTCAAAGGACGGGGTACCGCACAACGTCCCAAATTTATTGCCGGATCCTTCCAAAAAGGGTCCCAAATGATAGACAGGGTCCATATCTAACGTCCGTTACCGTGACCTGACCTGTGACCCTTGACCTTGGAGGTCAAATTCGATGTCAAGGATGGGGTACCGCATAACGTCCGAATTTATGGCGGGATCCTTTCCAAAATGGTCCCAGATGATAAACAGGGTCCATATCCATCACCGTGACCTTACCCGTAACCTTTGACCTTGGAGGTAAAATTCGAGGTCAAAGGACGGGGTACCGCATGACGTCCCGAATGTATTGCCGGAACGTTTCGAAAGTGGTCCCAGATGATAGGCAGGGTTCATATCTAACGTCTGTCACCGTGACCTGACCCGTGACCTTTGACCTTGGAGGTAAAATTCGAGGTCAAAGGACGGGGTACCGCATAACGTCCCGAATTTATGGCGCGATTCTTTCCGAAGTGGTCCCAGATCATAGCCAGAGTCCACATCTAACATTCGTCACCGTGACCTGAACCCGTCCTGTCACCTCGAATTTGACCTCCAGTTGGAGTATTTGACCTCCAGAATTTGACTTCCAGTTGGAAGTCAAATCCTCCAATTGGAGGTCAAATTATAGGTGAAAGGACGGGGTCAGGTCACGGTGACGGACGTTAGGTGTGGACCCTGTCTATCATCTGGGATCAATTTTGGAAGGATCCGGCAATACATTCGGGACGTTATTGGGTATCCCGTCCTTTAACCTTCAAGATGACCTTGAACAGCAAAATGAAGGTCATATTCGTGATCATCGTTCCAGAATTGACCTTGTGCCGAGGTTGGGCCAAATCTGAATCTGTCGCTGAATAAGTCGCTGAATAAGTCGCTAACTTCACGGACGTTCAATATCCGAACACCATATTTGAGATCACAAACAACAACGACTGTGAAACGAAAACATGTAATGACAGTACATTGTATTCACGAGGAATCGACATTTTTCGTCACACGTACTTCCCGTCCCGTTTAACTGCCAGAGAACCATTTCACAACTATCCATACCGCGAGGACGCATACTTTGAACATTATTATACCAATGTGTTTGTCTCATCAAGACGCATCGCCCCATATGCAATATGGCCTACATGGGTCACCAAATCACCTTCACCTAAGGTAATATTTTGAAGTTGACCTAACCAGGTCGCCCTAATATGATTGGAAGCGTCTCGACGAGACAAACAGGTGGTAAAATTGCTCGGCTGTCAGTTATTGTATCAGTTATTATAGTTATTATTCGTTATAGTCAGTTACCGGGTGTCCCAAAAGTTATTACCCCATCTCTTTTTCATATATAAAGCATTTATAAAGCGGGTTATTCTGTCATAAGCATCGACCAATATTATCCGAAATACCACCGCATCCACACATTTTCTACGTGTCCCCCATTTCAGGCGGTGCACAAGATGATCGGGCGCTTGGTTTCCTCGACGACTTTGGCGCATGTCTCCCGAGAGATGCTGCTGATGGCCGCGCGGATCTCATCCTCCAGCTCTTTCAAGTCATTTGGCTTGTCCTCATAGAGTATGTGTCCTTTTAATGTGTCCCCACAGAACAAATATAGTTATCAGGTCAGGTGATTGTGGAGGCCAGCATGTAATGGCACCCTTGGAGGTCGGCTGGTGGAGCCACTCCAGCGGAGCCTAAGCGCGTCAGGCGGAGCCTAAGCGCGTCTGGAGCCACTCCAGTGTCTTGTTTAGCGTCGTGAGCAGGTGCGCCGTCCTGCTCTAACCACTGCAGGTTGATGATGTCGGCGCATATTTGCTGCAGTGTGTCCCAGAACTGCTGGAGGACCTCCTGGTTCCTGGTTCACTGTGGGTTGTCTTCATTGTAGGTTTGCTGCAGTGTGTCCCATAACTGCTGGAGGACCTCCTGGTACCGTTCCTGGTTCACTGTGGGTTGTCTTCACTGTAGGTTTGCTGCAGTGTGTCCCAAAACTGCTGGAGGACCTCCTGGTACCGTTCCTGGTGCACTGTGGGTTAGACGCCGAATGGAGACGGCCGGGGATTTTGTGTGCCTTTCTCGATTTCCGTTATCTTCTGAGTAGTAATGGAGTACTGCGTTCGGTTGTTCTGAAACTGAGCCACTTGCAATACAATTTTAGTTATCCGTGATATAGTTTTGGAAGTTGGGGTGCTTTTCGGGTCGAAAAAGTGCGGTAATTCCGCTGGGTTTATACGATAGACCCTGTCTCATGATAAAATTGAACTACTTTGGTTTTCTGCTTTCTGCTCAGCATGAACATCTTGGAGTTATGATAAAACATATATCAACATACATTTTATCGATTTTTCTTGCACGTGAAATAAGTTAAAAGTATGTCATGCCTTTATCTAATGAGATACTCGCGGTAATAACTTTTGGGACACCCTGTATAGATTGCTCAACGTTCAATTGCTAAAAAAAAGTTATTTACGAGAAACCTTTGGGAAGAAAATGCCATCGTGACCTTTGGTGACCGGGAGCCTAAACTATGGACCTGAGCTAAAACTTAGGACACTAATGGCGGTTTAATTTTTAAAGACCTTTCTATTGTTTTTTTCTTCCGTTTGTTCCTAGCTATCATAGTTTCCGAGATATTTGGGGGTTTCTAGAAGAGTCCTTCCCATACCTGGAAAATTAGATCAATAATGTTTACCCCCCCCCCCCCCCACACACACACACACACACACACACACACACACACACACACACACACACACACACACACACACACACACACACACACACACACACACACACACACACACACACACACACACACACACACACACACACACACACACACACACACACACACACACACACACACACACACACACACACACACACACACACACACACACACACACACACACACACACACACACACACACACACACACACACACACACACACACACACACACACACACACACACACACACACACACACACACACACACACACACACACACACACACACACACACACACACACACACACACACACACACACACACACACACACACACACACACACACACACACACACACACACACACACACACACACACACACACACACACACACACACACACACACACACACACACACACACACACACAC
>JAXIVJ010015193.1:30000-32335 GCA_036785665.1 Chirona hameri
GTGATATGGGTGTGATGCAAGGCAACTCATGAACTAGATACCGCTGGTTCGCCGCTTCAACACAGGTTCATGTGTGCATGGTTTGACAACTAAGTCAAACCATGCACACGTTTGCCTAAACGTCGCCTAAACAAGACATATTTTGCAAAAGCATTGTATAGCATTATAAATCACTTTAATTATAAAATATTTCATAAATATTATTTGTTTTATAAACATGCAATGATAAATTCATGTTAGCGGTAATTAGATGAGGCGGGAGCGTATAGTATTTAGTAAGTACGAAACTGCGGTGCACTACCAAAAACCAACGCTGCAGACGATCCCCATGGACATGTATGTATGTATGTATAAAGACATAAAGACATAAAAGAAAAGTGCAACAAAGAGCCTCTTGGGCCCATCCGAGGTTGCACCCCACCACACCCCCACCCCCACCCCACCCCACCCCCCCCCCCCTCCACCAGTCTCGCCCCTTCAAATCACCTTACTCTACCTGCATAAAAGAAGGCTAATCCCACGAGTATTTATGAACTAATCCCTTCTCTGTAAAGTATTTATCTAATCTAATTTTGAAGGAAGCAAGTGTCACTGCATCAGCGACATCCCCTGGTAGCATATTCCAATGTCCTACAACCCTTCTACTGAAAATGACTGTCGTAGCCTAGTCCTACTTTGTTTCATAATGAGTTTATGCTGATGACCTCTACCTCGATTTTCCCTATTGAACTCAAACATACCCTTTAAATATCCAGAATGCTGACTATTTACAAATTTGAAGACTTCAATTAGATCTCCTCTTAGCCTTCTATATCTAAGTGAAAACATACCCAATTTCTTTAATCTATCTTCATAAGGTAAACTACCAAGACAATTAACCACTTTTGTTGCCCTTTTTTGAACTCTTTCTAACAACCAGCAATCTTTCTCATATGTTGGAGACCAGGCTTGTACACAATACTCCAAATGTGGTCTAACGTATGCACAATACAGTTTTGTTATTACCTTTTCACTCTTGTAGGAAACATTTCTGTTAATGGCCCCTAGCATTCTAAGTGCCTTTTTCCTAGCTTCTACAACCTGGTCTGACGCTGATAGTCTATTGTTTACCACGACACCTAAATCTCTTTCCTTTTCAATCTGCTCCATTTTCTGCCCACCCATTTCATACCTATGTTTACTGCTAACCCGTCCAGCGTGCATAATCTTACATTTACTCAAATTGAATTTAATCTGCCATGCTTCAGACCACTCAACTAGCTTGTCCAGATCTGATTGAAAAACATCCTGATCATGTTTTCCTCTAATAATCCTGACAACTTTTAGATCGTCTGCAAATTTCACGACTTTGCTGTCTATACTGTTCTCAATTGCATTCACAAATATTATAAAAAGCAATGGGCCCAGGACTGAGCCCTGTGGAACCCCACTGAGAACCTCCTTCCATTGTGATTGGTACCCATTCAATATAACCCTTTGCTGGCGTCCTGAAAGCCACGTTTCTATCCAATCCAGAATCTTGCCCCTGATCCCATGTATTTTAAGTTGCAACCCCAGTCTTGTATGGGGGACTTTGTCAAATGCTTTACTGAAATCAAGAAAAGCTACATCTAGCTGTTTACCCTGATCAAAGCTATCTGTTGCACCATCCAAAAACTCCAGAAGATTAGTTAAACAAGAACGGCCCTTCCTAAAGCCATGCTGTGTATCCTTGATGAGTTCATTTTGCTCCAAGAATTCAACAATCTTATCTTTGATGATTGATTCAAGCACCTTGCAGACTAATGAGGTCAGACTAACCGGTCTATAGTTTTCCTCTTTACTTCTATCTCCCTTTTTATGAATAGGAACAACATTTGCTCTTTTCCAATCAAGTGGAATTTTACTATCTGCGAGTGATTTAGAAAATATTATGGCTAATGGAACCGACAACTCCCTTTCAGATTCTCTTAAAAGTCTAGCATGGATTTCATCAGGTCCTTCTGCCTTGTTAGGCCTTACTTTCTTTAGATATTCTAGAACAAGTTCACTACTTATGCCACCTAGCTCTCCTATAGTCTCCTCTGTCTCTAGCTCAGGCTGAAGTGCTGCAATACTACTCTGGTCCTCGATAGTAAAGACAGATTGAAACTGATCATTAAGCACTTCAACCAATTCACTGTCCTTGCTAACTAACACATCATCTACCTTAAATGGACCTCCTATATTTTTGGAAACAGTACTGAACTTATAAAAACTGAAGAACTTCTTACTATCTGCATTACAATGTCTAAATCAAGTTCCTTTGCCCTTTTAGCTGCTCTGACCTTTTTCTTAACTGAATTTCTTGCATTCT
>JAXIVJ010015194.1:0-27500 GCA_036785665.1 Chirona hameri
TATTTGAGTTTTTGGCGAAGGGAATGCTGTGCTAGCGAAAGAATGTTTGTACTGGTTCTAGCCCGGGTAGGGCTATACCATCAGCCAATCAGCTTGCAGCTGTGCTAGCAAGCGATCGCCGGCCGCCTGGTTGGCACATCTCCAATGGTGAGTCTATCTTCTCGCGAACTACTTTCGATTCTGATTGGCTGACCATTGTTTACATTCGCGTGGACGTCAGGACTCTGACTCAGAGAGTATGCATATAGTTTTGATGAAACAATACAAATGTACGGCCTTCTTGTCCTAAATCGAGGCGACGATATAAGGCAATTTTTGACAATATTACAAAATAAATTGTATTCAAAACTATAATCAAATTGTGTTGGATAAAAATTTCCAAGGGTGAACTATTTCCTTTAAACAGTTTCCTATAGTATACATAATTTTCAGTTCCAGTTTCATATTTTCATGTAGTTCCATAGTCCCGTGGATATATTCTGAACTTAAATCGGCATTACATATACTCAACCATTCACAATATATAGCGTGATAAGTTTGTCGCGGGTGACAAAAGACAGGCCAAGCGCATGGATCCCTGCCTTGCGCCATTTCATTGAATCATGACATTTACACATTAAAGAATCCATTGGCGGGAAAATTAGCACATGGAATCAATTGCACAGTTCTTACTCTGTATTTGGTTTTTATAGGTTTTTTTTTTCTATTACAGTGAGTGTAAATCTGCGAGAGAGGTGAATACGTATTGTCACATTGAGTCATGCGTAATTTTCAGAGGCCCTCTCCGGTGCCCGTGTAAAATGGTCAGGATTAGTGTAATTGGATCTCTGATAAAATCTCCGTGAAACTTGTAGAATAAGTAGGCACTAGCATGACCTAACGCCTAAAGCATCTTTCATGGTAAACGCCATAGTAATTTGAGGAACAACATATGACGGAATGTATGATGGAAATGCATTTTGCAACTAAATGACATTGAAATACATGCGAATGACTTGTAATAGTTGTCCCGAGACGGGATGGAATAAATTTGTTTTCAGAAGAGCATTGTGATTTTTGTTTGTAATGGGACAAGAATACCGCCAGATATGATGTCGGGTAACTTATTTTCCAAGGAAGCAACTCGTTGGTTTTTCAACGAAATCGCTTTTCACCTTGCGACGACCTTTGGTTAAGAAAACAAACAAACAAAAAACAATATATTTACTAGACATGTTCAATGTGAAGCCAAGGGTGGGATAACATTATTCACATTACACACATGCTTTTACAATCAAAGTATACAGCATCAGAGCGGGAAAGAGACCGATACTATGGAGGTAATCAGGGGGCTACCGTCGTAGTGCTTTCGTATTGGTCCATTTCTGAATCGCTCAGTACAGGGCTGTGACGTGATTGGTGCCTCGCAATCTGATTGGCTCTCACAATGGTAGCCATGGTTACGTCATTTGCCATTTGCGTTGTTGATCATTGGAGCTCTCGCGATGCAGCGGTTTTGCTGAGGCATATGCTGAGGTGAGTGACAATTTGTGGAATGCGATGTTAAAATTGATATATATATATATTGTTTTTTATACTGTCTGGTTGTAATGTAATGGTCTTTTATCGCAACTCTCGTCTCTTGTCGATGTCAGGGTGATAAATATCGTAAAGTACGCTAAAGAAACTGCTCGCTTCAGGGGCCATCGCGTATTCATAACCGAGCGGAATTGTTTAATGTATACTGAATGTGATACAGCTTTGCTGGTTCTACTTTATATCTAAATACTCACTTTGACCTTGGTATGTTCCATATTTATAGATATAGCTCTGGTAGAAATGCCAACATTGATCTATTTGAATTCTATCTATTATTAATTCAGGATGAAGAGAAAAATAATACATGTCAAATTACCTTCATCCACTTCTAAATTCCTCTGTAGAGGAAAAATAAGTAATAGGTTTGTCCAAATGTGTGTTGAGTTATGGATAAACATGACAGTCATCTTCTGAGCCGTTTTCGTGTGTTTAGTGCTGAAATACCGTAAACTTTAATTTAACTTTTTTATTAAGTGAAATTTGATGAGGTTCGATCAAATTATTGCTGCATTTTTGTCATATAGCGCGGCTTACCGTCTCCCAACAACGCGAACCGTCCGATGAGCGGTGCATTCCACGTTGCAAGACCGCAGAATAATAGTGCAAATTTGTTCCTGCTTTTACTCCATGTCTTTAAAATGATGCAGTATGCTTAAAGGATGCATACCTGTGGTTTCAGATCGAGGACCTAGCCGAGACCCAGATGTCCAGAGAAGTGGACGAGCTGGAGCGATCCGTTGGGCCCGTCACTGTGGAGCCAGCGGCACCGGTCACCCCGGCTGAGCAGATATCGGGGGTGGGTCGTCTCGCGTAGCAAGCCATGGCGTTCGTGGCTGGTTACGTGGCTGCCAAATGTCGAGATCTGGACCCGACACTCGGGAGGCCAACGAGCGAGGCCCCATCCAGCCGTCTTCCTGGATCCGGGCCGTCAGCCTGTGCAGCCTGATGGTGCCGTCGCCAGCGTGGATGAGTGTGGTGGAGGAATTCGGGCTGCTGTTCCACCTGGCGATGGGTCGCAACACAGATCGGCAGCTGGGCATAGTTGGTCGTCTACTGGCCGACCTGCTGATGAAGCGATCAAACCTGGATCGCCGGATCGCCCGCAAGTTGGTCACCATGCGTCTACATCTGCGAATCAGGTGACTGAACCAGGCTAAGACGGCGGCAGCAGCGACACGGCGCGCCGCCAAGCAGATCCGCCAGCATGCGAGGGGCGGCAGATGAGCTGTCACCACGCGTCTGCATATGCGGATCAGGTGGCTGAACCAGGCCAAGACGGCGGCAGCAGCGACACGGCGCGCCGCCAAGCAGATCCGCCAGCATGCGAGGGGCGGCAGATGAGCTGTCACCACGCGTCTGCATATGCGGATCAGGTGGCTGAACCAGGCCAAGACGGCGGCAGCAGCGACACGGCGCGCCGCCAAGCAGATCCGCCAGCATGCGAGGGGCGGCAGATGAGCTGTCACCACGCGTCTGCATATGCGGATCAGGTGGCTGAACCAGGCCAAGACGGCGGCAGCAGCGACACGGCGCGCCGCCAGCCTGTGTCCACGGCTCATAGGACTGGCGGCTGTGTTGTGCTCTGTCGGACTGGGGAGCGGCATTGGGTAGTCTGTTAGCCGCGGGGTCCTGTGTCCACGGCTCATAGAGGACTGGCGGCTGTGTTGTGTCCTGTCGGACTGGGGAGGGGTCTGTCAGCCGCGGGCAGGGGTGGAGAATTAAGGGGTTTGGGGGTGCTCAAGCACCCCCTGAGCTAAAAAGTGCACCCCCTCACTGTAAAAGCACCCCCTCAAATAAACAGGTCCGTTTAACTAACGGCTGCTCAGTCTTACTTCGGCGAAGTAAGACTGAGTGGCGTAAAAGTGTGTGTATGTGTGTCTGTCCGTGTGTAAATAGGCGGTATTGCACGGTCAGGTAGGGTCAGGTCAGTTCACACGGTCAGTCTTACCGTCCCTCAGCATGTTTGTGTGGGCGGTCGCCCGGCCTGGGGCGCGGATTACCCGACCCGGCACCGTAGCCGGCGCTTAAAGGGAATAGTTAACCTTTAACATGGGGTTTTGGACTGAGATAGCAGATTTGTAGAGCAGATCTAAAAATGGTTTGTGGTGAAAGAATTACCTCTCTACGTTAAGTAATTTCGACACAGGACTAGTGGGCCCGTTTTCATTCCCGCTCTTCCGGGCCACAATCGGGGAATGAACGCTCGCCAGAGGTATGACGTCATACTCGCTGACGTCAGAATTGCGTCATACGCAGATTCTGCCGCAATCTAGCCGTGGTATTTATACAGACTTTGGCCGTGGTCATTAGTAACTTTGAAATAGTACAGAAGTAATATAGGTTGTTATTACCAAGGTCTGCTATTACCACCGAGTTGGTTCAGTGACTGGATGCATTGCCGGGATCAGAAGCCAGAATTCCGAGCTTGCGAAATTGTATTGTAAGAAGGTGCAAATCCCAATATAGAAACGGGGCGACCCTGAGTTGAACGCGACGATTTTCTGGTAAGTTCTTGTTGACCTTATACATCATTGATCATGAATCTGATTTTTACACAGACCAGGTATTTCATGTTTGTTTCATGGAAATGCTTGCCGTTATTGTATGCAATTGCTTCCATATCCAAGCTACCATATGTATGACGTCATACATTATCCTGAAGTTTTGTATGGCCATGAAGGAGAAAAGAGAAACATGTCCATTTCTCAACGGATATCCATCTATCGTCCAAACAAATGTCATATTCGTGATTTTCAGCTCAATATATATATATATATATATATATATATATATATATATATATATATATATATAGTATAGTCAATTTTTAAGACATTTTTCAAGGTGACCTATTCCCTTTAAAGGAAATAGTTCACCTTGGAAAACTTTTACCCAACACGATTTGATTATATTTTGTAATACAATTTCTTTTTATATTGTCAAAAATGGCCTAATGTCGCGCCGATTCAGGACAGAAGGCCGTAATTTTGTATTGTTTATCAAAACTATATGCATACTCTCTGAGTCAGAGTCCTGACGTCACGCGAATGTAAAAAATGGTTCAGCCAATCAGATTCGAAAGTAGTCGCGTAAGGATAGACTCGCATTGGAGATGTGCCAACCGGCGGCCGGCGTTCGCTTGCTAGCACCAGCTGCAAGCTGATTGGCTGATGGAAGCTGATTGGCAAGCTGATTGGCTGATATAGCCTCTGCCCGGGCTAGAACCAGTACAACATTCTTTCGCCAGCACCGCATTCCTTCGCCAAAAAAACTCAAATATATTCGGCTGAAGTCTTTTCAGTCAAGAAAACTTGCAGATAGGGGTTTCCCAACACGGGCTACAAAACTGCTATCTCAGTTTAAAACTAATATTGAAGGTGAACTATTTCCTTTAAGAATCGCCGTTTTGCAGATAGTGCAATTCGCGCCCCGGGCCGGCGGACAGGGGCAGGCCTCCCGCACCTCCGCGCATAGCTCCTGGCGCCACACCTCCACTGGAAGATCCAGCCTCCAAATATGGGGGGGGGGGGGGCTAATTTCACTGGGGCCTTCCGGTCCCCAGGGAGGTGTATATGACCTAAAAGGTGCCCCCCCCCCCATTTTTCCCTTTGCGGACTTGGGTTATTTTTGTTTGCTATGCTATTATTACGTGTAATGACCTAGGTGACCTAGGACGTGTCAATTAAGTGCAAACATAAAATTGATGGATATTTGCCTCCAAATATATACAATTTTGCCATTTTATGCTATTTTATATATAAATTAGTTATTCGCTAATACCTTTTGACTGAATAAAGTTAGAAGGGCACGGTAAACGTCATTTTGTTGGTATCATCAAGACACGGTTGTGTGACTGACTTCTGACTTGATGTGCTGCATGACTTCTGTATGACATTTGATGACCTTGACCTAAGGTGAAGGTCACGGCGCAGTCACCTTTCCAAATTTGACCTACACGGCAATGTTATATATCTTTTAACTTGTCTTGAAGATAGGAATTCATTGGTATTAAAATAATTGCGCGATCGTTGATAATTATAAAGCAAACTGAGACATTTTCGGGCTTTCTTTACACCGAGAAGGAAGTTATGAAGTTACTATTCGACATTACAATTAAAATGAATTTAAATGTTGCCATTGACAATCAGGCGTTATTTAAGCACAATCGAATTCCTCGCAACAAGACAAGTTTTAAGATATATAACATCGCCACAAATGCGGCCACAATTGGAAACCTAACCTTGAACCTTGACATTGACCTTAGGTGAAGGTCACCAAATGTTAGAAAGAGGTCATACTGCATATCATTCAACGCGTCTTAACGAAAATAACAAAATAGTGTCCATTTTACTTTTTATCTTTATTCAGTCAAAAGTTATTGGAGAATACCTAATATCTTTCACAAAAAGAACACAAGAAATGACCAAATTTAGCATATTTGAAGACAAATAACCATCATTTTTTCTGTTTGAACAACACTTCTTTACACTTAACAATAATACAGTCAAAATAGGAAATACACTTGGCTTGGGTATTCAAAAAAGATTCAAAATTTTAAAAACAAATACTAACTTTGAAATTTAAGGTAAAGGTCATAAAATGTCAGACAGAGGTCATGCTGCAGCATTCACTTCGTCTTGATGAGAACAGCAAAATGACGTCTATCGTACCAATCTAGTTTTATTCAGTCAAAAGTTATTAGCGAATAACATATTTTTTATATATAAAATAGCAAGTAAAATGACAAAATTTTTGATATTTGGAAGCAAATATTCCTCAATTTTTTTTATTCTCTCACTTGAATCACATCTTTACACGTAAGAATAGCATAGCCAAAAAAATAGAAACACGTTTGAGAAAAGGTATCCAAAAAGTTGTACAATTTCGAAAACGTACTAAATTGTGAAATTTTCGAAAATCAAAAAGTAAACATCACCATGTTATAAAACAGCTCATTGCCATTATAATGACATAATACATCTATATTGCTTCATAAATTCCCCGCCATATGGGCCGACAAAGATTGACCTGCACCGTGACCTTATAAAAATGTCCGAAGTGATATCTCCTGAATCACTGCTTGCATTGCAATACAACTTTCACAACTCACTTAAGCGCCCCAGGCTACCCCATATACCAATTTTGGCCACAACCGGTGACATGACGGTGTCATTTTGCACTTTGTTTTTGTCGATTTGTCGTGGAATACAACAGCTACAAAAAGAAGACGATTAGGCTTTTTTAACTGAACCTAATTACCCTACTTAACTAGAAGACGTATTCCACACAACATAGGTACTTATGTAAGGAAATTCATTCCCGCGCTCCTCTGCCACCCAGCAGGCAGCAGGAGACCAAAGGCTGCGACGCTGCGTGTAAAATTATAACTTACGTTGGTTGTGAATCACTCTAAAATAGCGTCAGACGCGCCACTTTCCCTAACCCTACTGTTACCAAAATGCTACCAAATAGAGCAAACACGAACGAGGCAAAAACAACATTTCTTTCTTTCGCAACTAGTTATTTTTTTTTCGCAGGCAGTACCCATTTTCATCGCCTGTTTCAGCGATTTTTTTTGGGATAATTTCTATTGCCGCCCCTGTCGAGCTTGGGGGGGGGGGGCTTTTGCCCTTGCCGCCCCCCCCGCCCCTGGATCCGCCAGTGCACACCTCTCGCTGCGGCATGTCCACCCGTCGCCGCTGTGATATCCGAGGCCGCGCCGCGCAGCTGCCAGGACTGCTGCCGACCGGACCGTGGCTTTTTATGCGTTGCGTTACTTGCATGTGGTTGTTCGGAATATGGAGATACATTGAATAAATAAATGAAAAAAGGAAAAAAAAAGTTCACACGGTCAGGTAAGCATTGACGACTTCGTCATTTCGGTGCCGATATTATGTGACTTGAAGGTTTACATGTTCGCACCGTGACTTTTTGTTCTCTTCCCATCGTTTATAAGTTAACATACATTACGATTCTTGATGTAACTCGAAACGTTTTTTTTTTTGGGGGGGGGGGGGGGGCGGGGGCAGCCGTAGTGCAAACAAAACTCGCTTCCAGCGACCATGACATGAAACTCCATATTGGGTTTTCGATGCATCTTGTCACTGATGTTTGCATCCATTTTCGTGCCGCTTGCTTCCTTTTAGTTTACGGTCCGTCGTCGCGTTTAAGCGGCCATAACGGCCGCCACCTCTCCTCGTCCTCTCGCTACAACTTGGATTTGAGAGCCGCCGGTGAAAAGCACCCCCTGGCATTTTGACAATTCTCCACCTCTGGCCGCGGGGTCATGTGTCCACGGCTCAGAGGACTGGCGACTGTGTTGTGCCCTGTCGGGACTGTGGAGCGGTCTGTCAGCCGCGGGGGTCATGTGTCCACGGCTCAGAGGACTGGCGGCTGTGTTGTGCCCTGCCCGACTGTGGAGCGGGATTGAGTAGTGTGTCAGCCGCGGGGTCCTGTGTCCACGGCTCAGGACCGGCGGCTGTGTTGTGCCCTGTCGGACTGTGGAGCGTGGCTGAGGAGAGTGAAAGCTTGCGGAATACGGTCCCCGATTCAGGCGGGTTCTATGCCGGATGAACAGTCGCCGATAAAGACCGCAACGGCGACGGGTGGACGATCCTGGTTCAGGTAACTACGGCGGCGGGTGAACAGTCCTCGGTCCGAGCGGCTGGCGGACGGGCTCCGGTTCCGGTGTCTCCAGCGGCGGACGGAGGTTCGGGCGGCTTGATACCAATTTGTGAGTCGCAATTCAGTATATTATACGGCCACGTCGATACGTGTCTGATAGTCGCCATTTCAAACCAGTTTTGATGTAGGGGAAGTTTTGTTTTTGGGAAGTAAGTTTTGTTTCAGTTTTGATGTATCATCAAACTGCCGTAACCGTCTACAGCACCCGCAAGATGGCGCACCGTGCCATATATTGTGAGGCGCCAGAGGAGTGTAGGCACCAATGACGTCACGCTAATGTTAAACGAAAATCGCGCTAAAATTGCCGGACGGTTCTACCTCTCTTATACGGCCTTGGAGGTAATCACCTGACCCAGGGTGTCTCAGAGATCGCCATATATAGGGACCCGCCGACAGGCTGTTACGTCAGTCAGGCATACAGGCTGTTACGTCAGTCAGGCAGACAGGCTGTTACGTCAGTCAGGCAGACAGGCTGTTACGTCAGTCAGGCAGACAGGCTGTTACGTCAGTCAGGCAGACAGGCTGTTACGTCAGTCAGGCAGAGTGTGAGAGCGTGGCAGGTGACCGACGGGCGACGTCAGGGCATCTTCAGGCTGACTAAACGATGTTTTGGTCGTAATATCGCAGACTGGTTATTGATGCAACTTTTTTGGAACGATTCAATCATGATTCATTTTGGAATCTGGATGATTCAATCACCGTTCGATTCACGGATACAATTTTGAGAATTGATTCTTTCCGATTCACAGAATCAAAACAAATATTTTAATCGATTCACGTTTCATTCAGCATTTAAATATATGAGGTGAATTTATGTCCAATCAATAAAAATGGGAACAGGCATATATATGATCATTAAAACAGTGTTACAGCAATAGGATTTCACAATAAATGAATTTTTGCCACTGGGACTGCAGGTATTTGTACAATTTACTTGACATTGACATTGTGGCATTGTACTTGAATCGTTATATCTTTTGATTCAATCAGCCTTGATTTCATGCGGGTTTTGATTCAATCACGATTCATGAATCAAAAGATCTGGTGATGAATTAATTATGTTTTGATACAATGCATTTTAATTGAACGATTCCAATCGATTCATTCAGTGTCCATCAATAACCAGTCTGGACTAATATGACCCCAAGTCAGAACTTTTTCGCATGGGTCTTTGCTTTGCATGGATAATCAATGCAAACGAAGTGATTTATAGCTAGAATCTGTTGACAATGATTCAGTCATCCCCGTTGTTTCGTACTTGGGCTCCACCATCTGGGGGGACGGTGAGATAATATGTCCCACAACTTTTTTTAGATTTGAGAACAGGCCTATAGGAGTTACATGGTAGAATCACTTTTAGTATGCCGAAGTACATGTAGCTCATGGTTCCGTGGTATGTAGATTGTCTACATCCATAACTGGGGGATTTTCCAAAGAATTGGTGGGGCAAATCGTCATGTTGGTGGGTTCATGGGTTCAGTTGGGTTCATAAAATCATGTTTACGTCTTTTGTGCAAGAATAATACAAAAATCGTCGACATTTTCGAGTTATAGCGAATTTGGTGACGTCACTACACACGATTTTTAAACCAAAATCAGCTAGACTTTGCCAAGCCGTACAAATGCCACAATTGAACCAAAATGCAATCGAAAAATACCAAAAGATAGAAAATTACAACGGCTAAAAACTGTCTATCTCGGATTTTTTTTATATAGTTTTTGAGAAAACAACAACTAAAAACTAACTTTTTTTGGGTGGGGGGGGGGGAAGTTATCACAAAATCAAAATTTTCTAAAATATTCAAAACACCGGAAGATATGTCAGAGAACCATACCTAGGCAACTACCATGCCAAATTTCAAACTGATATCTCCATTTTGCACTGACTTATGTCATCTAAAGTATGGGTAACTTATGACGTCATATTTTGACATTTCGTTTTTGGCCTTTATTGACTAGATACAGACAAATAAATGCCACCACTGTATTTCTGAGACAAGACTGGTCTAGCAACATGCCTGTTTTGTTTATATTTAACAATTTAAAATGTTGACCTTCGGTGATCTGAACTTGACCTGAAATTGACATTTACTTCACGTAAATGAAGTCAGGTGGTAAAATGACTATCACTATCTAATTATACGTGGAAATAACTCATAAAACATGTGTTGCATGACTTTCGTAGATATTTTGAGCATAGTGACCTTTTGTGACCTGACCTTGACCTTGACCAACAATCTCACTTTAGCTCATGCGGGATATGTATCATACCTTTGGCAGCACTTTGGGGAAACTGGTCGCAATCGAAGGCTTGGGATGGTAAAAGCCCATAAACTCAAATACGCCGATTTTGACCTTTGATCTGATCGCGACCTGACATTCGACCTTATATTGACATTTTTTAACATGCTTTATATTTGTCTCATTGAGAGCTTTCGATTGCCGCCTTGTGCGTCTCGCTGCGATCATTGGTTCGGAAGATAACCGGGGGGGGGGGGGGGCGTTTAACGCCCCCCTCAGTCAATGGTGTTCTGCTGAGACCCCAGTCAGTGCCGGGTTAACACACTTCGACGTTACCCGCCTGGGTTGCACAGTGCACACTATTCTATATTTAAATAACACTATTCTTTAGAGTGGTGTTTTTCTATAGATAAAAAACCTGAGCCATTCTCCGGCTTTCGTTTTTCGATTCGTGTCTGAGATTGGTAAAAGTTGATGCTTTGGAAAACGGCTCGATAAATTTCCCGAAATTTTCAGCATATGGCTCACTCACGGGGATCTAGGTGATGACAGCGTTCGCTGGTGTGGGAAAACTTCACAGCGCGCGCGGTAGGCACGTGCCATTCCCACATAGACTTGTAATGGTGCCAAACAAATATGGCCCCTAGCGCAAACATGAGTCGATCAATTTTATCTTAATTTCTGAATGGCAGCTGGGGAGGTGGGTACCCACATACCGGCGGAGGCCCCTACCCTGGCAAAGTTCGAATGCACGTGTCACATGCACGTGCATTTTCCCCATATTAAACCAATGGGCGTTTGAACCAAGAAATGGTCAACGGTAATGTTCTCGAAAAAACATTGATATAGTTAAGTTAAATTCCCATGGCCAGTCCCAGGGCTACCTCACGATATGGCCGACCACCCCAGGTAAGTTGTAATTCACGTGACACGTGACTTGAACATCCCCCTGCGCCCCGAATGTTTCGACATTTGGCTACTTGGTCAGCCCTGCAGTGGCCCTGGTGCATTACAGTGCTCCGAAACGCCTATTGGTAGCTGGCCAGGATCAGTGGCAGGGGATCAGCAGCGTCCGTCGGTTCAGTCAAAAATGATTATCGTCAAGCCGCCGCCCACTGTCGAATCACGTCTTCTGCCGCCGGACGCTGACCGTTGCTTCCCGTGACCCCACAGCATGAAGATCTGGTACAACTTGCGGCAGCAGAAGGCGAATCTGACGCTGGGCACACTGGGACTGACAATCCGCCGGCCAGAGGCGGTCACAAACGGCTACAAAAACGGTCACCATAAGGCGCCCTAGGCGCGCTACCGACACCTGTCGGTGAAAGATGCAAGCTGTGCTTGTAGGATGGGCCGCCACACAGCGCTGCAATCGCGTATGCCATACCGATATTTTGCTGCCATCGCCACTGATGATGATGGTTGAGGTTTAAAGGGAAGTGTCGACCTTGGTAGATTCGAGCGAATGCTATACAATCACTAAACAGAGTACGCAGATCATTATTCTGCTATTGATTTGTCATAAAACCCGGGAACTGTGGAGATATTCATGAAATAAAATATTATATAACATGACATATTTTCAGATTACGTCACAACACGTCACACCTCCCGATTTTATGGTGAATCGAATTAGGTAAACAGTGCCGCTTTATGTGCGCCGCCAGTTTTATAATGCACACCGTAAGATACACATAACAGGTACGCCATCTGGTAGCACTTTCTTCTGTAACGTCACATGGATTCGATTTTTTGTCTGTCAACGAAAGGAAAAACGGTTATTTTCCTCAAGTCTTTCTTGAAGAACAAATTCACTTACAAAGTAGGAACCATAGACACTTTTTGGAAGTTTTATACATGAATGAAGCAGATCAATTCCGAGGCCCCTAATGCTACGTGACGTCACGGCTGCCCGTCATTCCCGGAAAACGCCTTCCGCTATACGCTGCATTTGTTTGGTGAGTTGCAGGGGTGTCATCCCGGGATTCCCATGTATCGGCTGCCGAGCGGCTCAGCATTAGTGATGAGGTAGCACCACCGGCACAGTGGTTAATCGAGCGACATGCAACTCATGTCACGTCATGAAGTCATTAGGGACTACAATATCCCGGATTTCCTATATCGGTGACCTAAGGTCAAGTTATAAAATCGTGACCTTTTCAATGTAACCCTAGGGGAAAAAAACGTATATTTCTCAGTTGTAAAGGGATCAATTTAGTTCATGTTTGCTCTAGCCACTAGTTTTGGCCAGATGCTAGACCTGGCCGGTCCCCATATCACGCCTCTGCCAGCACCGCGGCCTTGATCGGGCCCCTACCAGGAACGGGCCCCTACCAGTAACGGGCCCGTATCAATAATTTGCAAGGAGTGGGCCCTGTTGTGATCGGGCCCTCGTCCTGACCAGACCCCATATCACGCCTTTGCCAGCAACGGGCCCCTGTCCCGATCGGACCTGACCAAGACTGGACCCCTACCAGAAAGGGGCCCGTATCAATAATATGCAAGGACCGGGCCCTGTTGTGACCGGGCCTTGGTTTTAACCGGTCCCCATATCACGTCTTATCACGTCCCCATATCCCCATAGCACCGGGCCCCTGCCTCGATCAGGCCTGACCAAACCGGGCCCCTACCAGGAACGAGCCCGTGTCACCAGAACGTGACCGTATCAATAATTTGCAAGGACCGGGCCCTGTTGTGACGGCTGACGGGGCCCTCGTCCTGGCCGGGCCCCATATCACGCCTTTGCTAGCACCGGGCCCCTGCCTCGAACGGGCCTGACCAAACCGGGCCCCTACCAGAAACCGGCCCGTAAAAAAACCTGCAAGGACCGGACCCTGTTGTGACCGGGCTCTCGTCCTGACCGGCCCCCATATCACGCCTTTGCTAGCACCGGTCCCCTGCCTCGATCGGGCCTGACCAAGACCAGGCCCCTACCAGGAACGGGCCCGTATTAATAATTTGCAAGGACCGGGCCCTGTTGTGACCGGGCTCTCGACCTGACCGGGCCTCATATCACGCCTCTGCCAGCACCGGGTCCTGTCTTGATCGGGCCCCTACCAGGAACGGGCCCCTATCAGGAACGGGCCCGTATTAATAATTTGCAATGACCGGGCCCTGTTGTGCCCGGGCCCTCGACCTGACCGGGCCCCATATCACGCATCTGCCAGCACCGGCTCCTGTCTTGATGGGGCCCCTACCAGGAACGGGCCCCTATCAGGAAGGGTCCGTATCAAATAATGTGCAAGGAGCGGGCCCTGTTGTGTCCGGGCCCTCGTCCTGACCGGGCCCCATATCACGCCTTTTCCAGCACCGGGCCCCTGCCTCGATCGGACCTGACCAAGACCGGGCCCCTACCAGAAAGGGGCCGTATCAAGAATATGCAATGACCGGGCCCTCGTCCTGACCGGGCCCCATATCACGCATTTGCCAGCACCGGACCTCTGCCTCGATCAGGCCATACCAAGACCGGACCCCTGCCAGAATACGGGTCCTTTTGATGCGGGCCCCCTCAGAAATTTCGGGGGGGGGGGGGGGGGTCAGCTGCCCCCTTTTACCCCCCCCCCCCCCCCCTGCGTGCGCCACTGGTGTATGGCCCGTCAAAAGACCGCAAAACGCTCGAAAGCGCAGCTGCGGCAACGGGGCTGGCCACGACTGGACCAGAACACCAGTGACGTCATCGCTAATGTTGAGCCGCTCGGCAGTCGATACATGGGGAATCCCGGGATGACACCCCCTGGCATAAATTATATCGGTGTTCAATAAGACGTGGTGTGCTGTGTACAATAAGCTTGACCAATCACCGTTGAGCTCGCTGGAGCCAGCTCATCGCTGATTGGTCAAACTTACTGTACACACCGTGCGAATGCTAGTCTGAACACCACTATTCTCACGCGGGGCAAAAACTGTGGGGCGGACGGCAATCGCCAAGGCCACCAAGTTGGGCGAAATAGAGCCAAGTTCTTTGGGCTATAATGCTGTGACATCATCAGTCAATCTGGTATAAACCTCCCATCTGGTATAAACCATGGCGGGTCGTTCGAAAACCTGCTCTAGAGCAGTTGAGGTAGAGTTTTGAGAAAAACGAACATTGGATCACATGATTTCTATATCCAAGCTACAATTCTGCTATCTCAGTTAAAAACCCCATGTTAAGGTCGACACTTCCCTTTAAGGGCGCCGCAACTGCCTGGCATCGCCAATGTACTGCCATCACAAGCAGGAGCTCCGCCACAGATGGGGGGGGAGGGACGTGTCCCCCCAAACATTTTCGAATTTTAACATTACGCATATGGGCGTTGCATGGAATGAATCGACTTCAGAATCCCTCCGCCCCCCCCCCCCCAAAAAAAACAAAAACAAAACAAAACTTCGGAAGGTGGCGGCGCCCTTGATCACGAGATTGTGCGAACTTTGCTGCTGAAAATATACTCTAAGTTGCTTTAAAGGGAATAGTTCACCTTCAACATTAGTTTTAAACTGAAAAAGAGGTTTTGTAGCCCGTGTTGGGAAACCCCTATCTGCAAGTTTTCTTGACCGAAAAGACTCTCCAGCCGAATATATTTGAGTTTTTGGCGAAGGAGTGCGGTGCTGGCGAAAGAATGTTGTACTGGTTTTAGCCCGGGCAGAGGCTATACCATCAGCCAATCAGCTTGCAGCTGGTGCTAGAAGCGAATCGCCGGCCACCGGTTGGCACATCTCCAATGCGAGTCTTATCTTTACGCGACTACTTTCGAATCTGATTGGCTGAACCATTGTTTACATTCGCGTGACGTCAGGACTCTGACTCAGAGAGTATGCATATAGTTTTGATAAACAATAAAAATGTTAGGCCTTCTGTCCTGAATCGGCGCGATATAATGCCATTTTTGACAATATAAAAATAAATTGTATTAAAAAATGTAATCAAATCGTGTTGGGTAAAATTTTCCAAGGTGAACTATTTCCTTTAAGCAGTTGCCTGGGCCTGATAAGATGTTTGTGTATGTCTGGAAGCTCCTTGCTGAGCCTGGTTCGCGTCTCTCTGGTTCCCCGGCTTTCGTCTTCACTGAGCATCGCTATGTCACATGATAAGTGTAATGAAGTTATATTGCGGATCATTACAATAACCAGTGTCTCCTTTATTCTCACCGATTTCAGCTGGCTTTGACTTGCTGGTGCACTCACAAAAAAAAATCAACACCCGCGCAGGGTGTTGACACCCCTAGCCCGTGTGATGCCCACACAACCTAAAATACGTCGCCTGGAAGGTGTTTTGTTTAGCACTCAGAGAGGTGTACCGGAACAACCGTGATCGCCGCTGCATGGGGTGTATAGGTTTAACGGAACACCCTTGATAACTGCTGCATGGTGTGTCGAGGTGTCGAATACTCATGTGGGGTTGTAGATTGACGCCTCAGACGGGCGTATTGGAGAAGTTCGTTCACCACTGGGAGAGGTGTAACGGTCGCCGCTGCCTGGGGTGTCATGACGCAGACGCATGGCGGGCGGTGACCACCGCCGGGCGCCAGCTCAGAGACGTGGCGAAACTCGCAAGCCTCATGCCAATCTGAGCACTCTGACATGACTCTGACCATTCGCGCCAACCTTCCCAATCTGAGCAACTCAAAATTAGTACATTTCATTGCAAAACCATTGTATTAACAAAACCGTGAATTATTGTAAACAGATCGATGTATCAACATCAACATCACAAATCATCTTCATCAAGCATACTCATAAATAATCATAGTTACTATGGATCAACAGTCAGCTACGTATATTCATATGTTTATAGAAGCTTGGTCGGTGCAGCTCCGACCGGATGAGCAATGCAATTGGTTGTGACGAGAGGGCATGAAACATATAGACGCTATCATACCTAATGTTTATCGATCACAAATTCACAATTAACTACATTTCTAAGATCAAAGGAACGCACGAAACAACACACTCACAACTCAAATTAGATACTTATAACTCCGATCACGGCAGCACGATTGACAGCCTTTCGCAACTCAACGGCAACTTGAACACTGACAACGGTCGACGCACTCACTCTGCACAACGTGCCGCGGCCAAGGTCACGGCCCAAATGGGCCGGCGGCGATGTGCGCGCGCAGCTAACGCCGCGCCGCCGTCTGCGTCACGACACCGCAGGCAGCGGCGACCGTCACACCTCTCCCAGTGGTAAACGAACTCCTGCAATACGCCCGGCTGAGGCGTCCATCGACAACCCATCGAGTATTGCGACACCTCGACACTCCATGCAGCGGTGACGAACACACAATGCGATGGTGGTCGGCACTGACACACCACGCCGGTGTCTGCCATGAGTGTAGATAGCGAAGCCTCAACAATTACAACCCATGCATGAGTACATTTCCAAATTAACCCCTGTGGTAGGAGTTAAAGGAAATAGTTCACCTTCGGAAAATTTGTCATAGCATGAATAGGATTTTATTATATTTTGTAATACAGTTTATTTTTTTCTTTTCAAAAATGGTCCTACATCGCGCCAATTCAGGACAGAAGGTAGTAAATTATTAAGTTTATGGTGTGCGTTATTGGTCTGCGCATGCTCCATGCAGTGCTGGCACTTTCAGATGATACGGTACATCATATATGCGCCGCATTTCTTCGCCAACAAGTCAAATATCTTCGGCTGGAGAGTCTTTTCAGACAAGAACAGTTGCAGATAGGGATTTCTCAACACGGGATACAAAACTGCTATTTCAGTTAAAAACCCCATGTTGAAGGTGAACTATTTCCTTTAACACCCGGGTCGTGTGTCGCGATTTTGTGAGTGTGCCATACGATAGCGCCATGCACTCACAAAATCGCGACACACGACCCGGGTGTTAACTCCTACCACAGGGGTTAATTTGGAAATTTTACTCATGCATGGGGTGTAATTGTTGAGGCTTCGCTATCTACACTCATGGCAGACACCGGCGTGGTGTGTCAGTGCCGACCACCATCGCATTGTGTGTTTGTCACCGCTGCATGGGGTGTCGAGGTGTCGTAATACTCATGCAGGGGTGTCGATTGACGCCTCAGCCGGGCGTATGCGGGAGTTCGTTCACCACTGGGAGAGGAGTAACGTCACCGCTGCATGGGGTGTCTAGGTGTCGCAATACTCATACGGGGGGTGTCGATTGACGCCTCAGCCGGGCGTATTGCAGGAGCTCGTTTACCACTGGGAGAGGTGTGACGGTCGCCGCTGCTTAGGGTGTCGTGACGCAGACGCACGCAAACGGCGGCGCGACGTTAGCTGCGCGCGCACATCACTGCCGGCCGGCCGCGCCGGCTCAGTTGCGCCGTAACCTTGGCCGCGGCAGGTTGTGCAGAGTTCGTGCGTCGACCGTTGTCAGTGTTCAAGTTGCCGCTGAGTTGCGAAAGGCTGTCAATCGTGCTGTCGTGATCGGAGTTATAAGTACCTAATTGTGAGTGCGTTCTTTCGTGCGTTCTTTTGATCTTAGAAATGTAGTTAGTTGTGAATTTGTGATCGATAAACACTAGGTATGATAGCGTCTACATGTTCCATGCCCTCCCGTCACAAACAATTGTATTGCTTATCCGGTCGGAGCTGCACCGATCAAGCTTCTATAACCGATCTGCATGCACCGATCAAGCTTCTATCCATAGTAACTATGATTATTTATGAGTATGCTTGATGATGATCATTTGTGATGTTGATGTTGATACATGGATCTGTTTACAATAATTCACGGTTTTGTTAATACAATGGTTTTGCAAGGAAATGTACTAATTTTTAGTTGCTCAGATCGGGAAGGTTGGCGCGAGTGGTCAGAGTCAGGTCAGAGTGCTCAGATTGGCATGAGTCTTGCGAGTTGCGACACGACTCTGAGCCGGCGCCCGGCGGCAGCCGCCGCCCGCCGTGCGTCTGCGTCACGACACCCCAAGCAGCGGCGACCGTTACATTCTCCCAGTGGTAAACGAATTCCTGAAATACGCCCGGCTGAGGCGTCAATCGACCCCCCCCCCCCCCCATGGGTATTGCGACACCTCGACACCCCATGCAGCGGTGACTCTACGCCTCTCCCAGTCGTAAACGAACTCCCGCAATACGCCCGGCAGAGGTGTCAATCGACACCCACACATGAGTATTGCGACACCTCGACACCCCATGCAGCGGTGACGTTAAGCCTCTCCCAATGGTAAACGAACTCCCGCAATACGCCCGGCTGAGGCGTCAATCGACACCCCACGTATGAGTATTGCGACACCTCGACACCCCATGCAGCGGTTATCAAGGGTGTTCCGTTAAACCTATACACTCCATGCAGCGGCGATCACAGTTGTTCCGGTACCCCCCCCCCCCTCCGAGTGCTAAACAAAACACCTACCAGGCGACGTATTTTAGGTTGTGTGGACATCACACGGGCTAGAGGTGTCGACACCCTGCGCGAGTGTTGATTTTTTTGTGAGTGTACATCAGTCGTTATCAACTAGTGCTTGTGTGCAGTACTGTCGTCGTATCACTGCAATATACTTGTACATCAAATGATTATCATTTTCCCTTCACGATCTCTCGTTTCATCATTAATCATTTTAACATTAGTCATCGTATCTATAACCAAAATTATTACTAAGGCTGCGCCGCCATTAGCTCTGTCACCGACAAATAAACGGTAAAAGCTCTGCCTTGTTCACTAAATTGGCAGCTCAGCCACTAACCCTGACCTTGACTTTCTCCTACCATGCCAGCTGGTCATGCAATATTTATCTTAGCACTCAAAGTAGCACAAGCTTCATTATAAAACTTCATGGAACTTCATTATTTGGTGGAAGACTGGCTGTCCATCCCGACCGAAATGCTGCGTCATTATGGTTGACGTGCTGCATTGGTGTATTGAGACGGCACATGGGTACGGCGTTCTTGACCTACTTAAAACATCTGCCTGGAGCGGGCCAAGAAGTTTTGCGATTCGCTAAAAACCAGTTGCAGCGTGTTATCGTGATGTTATCGCGATTATGTCTGGGAGATCAGAAGCCGTGTTAGAGGACGTCCCGCTCCCGCCCGCACCTGGTCCTGACGCGCAGAAGACACTATGACAGCACATCGCAACTGTCATCCCAAGTGAAATCCCCATCCCGTCACCAGTCACTTTGATGTCTCATTCGTAATTTTACCTATATCAGCCTTAACTTACCCTTATCTGTTATATATATATATATATATATATATATATATATATATATATATATATATATATATATATACATATATATATATATATATATATATATATATATATATATATATATATATATATATATATATATATATATATATATATATATATATATATATATATATATATATATATATATATATATATATATATATATATATATATATATATATATATATATATATATATATATATATATATATATATATATATATATATATATATATATATATATATATATATATATATATATATATATATATATATATATATATAATATATATATCATTCCGTCCCTGGCGGCCGGCGAGGTCGGGTCGTGCCTCCGGGCGCTGGTGGTCCGACCGCTCGGTAGCTCGCGGTCAGTGTGGCGGCCGAGTAGACTGCGCGCGGACGTGAGGCGGCCCGTGGCCAGAGGTGAGGTTTCAAGTGATAGTTAACGGCATTCAACCCCAGCTGCTGTCGGCATGGAATCAACTCACAGTGACTCAGACGACTCTGCATTTCTGCCGGCGACTGCCGGTCCCGGGCCTGCCGGTTCCGGGCCTGCCGTCAGGAAACGTCAGCGCTCCGTAGAGGGCATGATTCGTCGGCTGGACGAGAAGAAACAGCGGTTCATATCGCCAAAAAGCAAAGAACAAGTGAGTAAAGATTCGCAGTTATTGGAGGAAATGAAAGTTATGATGAAAGCCTGTGTAGAGGAGGGCAATGAAAAACTGTGGCAAAAAGTAGAAAGCAAGATATCGTCTTACGAGGATAGGATGGACAGGCTGGAAGGGGAGATTTTCGTCAGGGATCAAAGGATTGATCAATTGGAATCGGAAATGCGTGCT
Source organism: Chirona hameri (assembly GCA_036785665.1). NCBI lineage: Eukaryota > Metazoa > Arthropoda > Thecostraca > Balanomorpha > Balanidae > Chirona > Chirona hameri. Next base: position 20,531 of record JAXIVJ010015194.1, read on the forward strand.
TGCCATGAGTCTATGGAGAGGTACGAGGAGCATCTGGATGACATCGAACGCCACAGTCGCGCTGTCAACTTGATCCTGTCGAGCCAAAAGTTTGGTAGGCGTCATGACGGCGAAGATATTACCGGAATGGCGGTCAAAGTGATCAATGACAACTTCAAAGATGTTAAGGTCACCAAGAATGATTTCTCCGCGGTGCACAGACTGTCCAAAGACAATACGGTGATATGCGCATTCCTCAATAAAGCCCTTCGGAATGAGATCTATGAAGGTCGTCTCAGCATGCGATTTCAAGCTGATTTCGCAAATAGGCTGTTTGTCAATGAAAATTTATCAAGGGCAAAAAGTGCTGTGCTCAACCGGCTACTGCATCTGAAGCGTAGCGGACGAGTCTGGACCGTTTTCTCAAGGGCTGGCATTCCCTGCTACAAGGCTAGCAAGCTCTCGGCCCCCATTCGTGTGCACAACATGCAACAAGCTTTCGCCGCGGAGCGGGAGCTGCCGCCGGCGCTGCCCGGGGCCGGCCGGTCTCGGGCGGCACCTCCCCCGCCCCCCTCGCGGGGTCGGGCCGGCCAGCCGGCCCGGCCGGGTCTGGCTCGGACTGGGGCGCCTCCCCCGCCCCCTCCCCCTGCGCTGGGTCGGGCCATCGGTCCGGTCCGTTCCGGGTCGGCGCGGGGTGGAGCGCCTCCCGGGCGGGCGGGGCGGGGTGAGGATGGCACGGGTTTGCCCTCTGACTGGACATCTTCGAGGACTCCCGGCGAGCCGTCGAGCACCGTTTCGTCTGCGCGGCCGGCTGCTGCGGATGCTGCAGTGGCCCCCGAGCCCCGGCTGCCCGACGGGTCGGCGGCTCGACCGTCTTCGTGGCTGCCGGACGGGCCGCGGGCATCTGCTGCAGCTGCGGCTTCTGTCGGTGGGCTGGAGGCGGCGGCGCCGCGCTCCTCGAGGTCGGACTTCGCCCCGTCGACTGCGGCGGCTCCCGCGGCCCTTGCTGGTGCCGACGGGGCGGTGGCTGAGCGGACTGCTATCTCCTCCGCCGCTGCTGATGTCGCGGCTGCGCCGGCCGGTGATTCTGGGCCGGCTGGTGGCCACGGTGGTCCGCCTTCTGGCTGCCCGCCGGCGGGCGACGACGCTGGCTGAGCCGGTGCGACGGTCCGGCCGGACTCTTGCCCGTTGCCGCAGTCATCTGCATCTGCTGGTGAGTGTGCCAGGCTGCGGCGGTTTTGATCGCGGCGGCTAAGTCTTGCGGCGTCTGAGTCGCCATGGCGTTTGGGACGTTGAGTCTTGCGCCTCTCTGCACCGGGAAGCTCCGGGGCATGCTTGGTCGACAGACTATGTAATCATGTGATCTGTGTTTTGAGTATGTCGGCCGTTTTTGTGAATTGAGACGTAAGTTAAAGTGATAAGATAAGATATAATGTCGAGCAGCATTCGAACAATAGAACTTAAGAGGAATAGGAAGAAATGCTACACATTCGGTTACGTGTTGATTGGCCACGGGCCGCGCGCGTCCGCACCGCGCCGAGTCTGTAGGGACGACTGTATGCTTGTGCGTTGTTGTGTGTATTGTTCTTTCGTGAGTTTGACAGTAACTTCGTTGATGGCTGTGTTTCATTGCGGCCATTGGGTAATGATAGCTCTTTGTGCGGCCGATGTGCACCTCGTTAACTGCTATGCAATGTCAAATCCTAGGTGTGCACGTTCATTACTAAAGGCAGATACGCATTTAAATATCAGAACTCATCAATGTCTGGTCAGATATCTGTCGTGAGCTTTAATGTTAGGGGGTTGCGTGATACCAAGAAAAGGAGGGCTATATTCCGTCATATGCACGTTAAATACCCAAATCATATGATTGTTATGCAAGAAACTCACTCGACGGAAGAAATCGAAAGACGATGGATCGCAGAATGGGGTGGGAATATTATGTTTTCGCACGGTGTTGCAAATGCCCGCGGCACCTGCATTTTGGTTCCAAAGCATTGTAAGGGTGACGTGTTAGGTCATAAGCGAGACCAAGAGGGTCGTATAATTTCGATATTGTTAAATATTAAAGATATAACAATAACCATAGTCGGAGTATATGCGCCGACGCAAGGCCATTGTCGGCAACAGGGTGTGTTTTATACGCAGTTGAGCGAGCACATCCGATCATTAGAGTTATCACATCCGTTTATATTGTGTGGCGACTTTAACGTTCACTTGTCTGCGCAGGATACCAGTCAAACATCATTTAAACCATCCAGCGCTTGTGAAGCCTTACATGAATTAATGAGTGAGTTCAGTTTGAAAGATTTTTGGCGCCTTGCAAACCCAGATTTGCGACAGTACACGTGGAGAAAATGCCGTCCTTTGCAACAATCCAGAATTGACTACTTTTTTGCAAGCAGCACTCTGATTGATGCACATCAGATAATCACAACTGATATTGATCCCGGCCCCCGAAGCGATCATAGTATAATCGCATTGTCAGTGAAGTTATTCGGTAGCAAGCGGGGACCAGGTGTTTGGAGAATTAATGTAAGCCTTCTTGAGAACGCCGATCTAGTTCAAAAAATAAGGGAAGAAATAGAGAGAGCAAAAAATAGGCAGTCACACTATAGAGATGCATATGACACAGGTTTATTGATAGAAATGTTGTTGGCGAACATTAGAGTAATGTGCATTAAAGAAAGTAAGCATATTGCCAAGGAAAGACGTCAATATGAAAAAGAATTAGAAGCAAGTGTTAAAAAATTAGAAAGTTTAATAGCTCTGCAACCTTCATCAGTAGCTGTGCATGATGACTACCATAAAAAGAAAGATGAGCTAGACAATTTTAAATTGCAGGCAGCAGAGAGAGCCATGCTGTGGTCGCAAGCAAATTGGCTAGAGCATGGCGAAAAACCTACGAAATATTTTCTTAGCTTGCAGAAAAAGAAGAGTGCTGATAGAGCTATTCATGTGCTAGAGAGCGCAGATGGCAAAATGATAACAGGAGACAGAAATATTTTAGATTGTTGTAGATCATTTTATGAATCGCTGCATCAATCCAAAGGAGTTCCAGATAATTTTGAAAGTTTTATGCAAAATGTTGAAATACCGAAACTATCAGAGCATGACAGGCTATCTTGTGAAGGACCGCTAACAATAGAAGAGTGTAGAATCGCCGTCGCTAGTATGAGTGCTAATAGAGCCCCATCTGTATCAGGATTCAATAAGGAATTTATTAATTTGTTTTGGAGTGATATTGGCGAGCTCATTGTCACTTATATAAACGAGGCGTATCGAACTGGGAAGATGTTCATAACACAAAGAAGAGGGGTATTAATTCTTATTCCAAAAGCAGGTAACCAAAAGGAATTAAAAAATAAGCGACCGATCTGCTTATTGGATATAATTTATAAGATAATTGCCAAAGTGCTTGCAACGAGACTAAGCGTGGTAATTAAAGAAGTCATACATAGTGACCAAACTGGATTTCTTAAAGGTAGGAACATTCAAGATAATTTAAGAATAATTCAAGACGTTATAAATTATTCGCAGTCTGATGATGTCGGTGGGATATTAGTGGCGCTAGACTTTAAGGCCGCGTTCAATAGTATTGAACATCACTTTATTTGGTATGCTTTAAGATGCTTTGGCTTTGGCGACTCCTTTATTAGGTGGATAAAATTGTTGTACAACGAGAACATGTTAGCCGTACTTAACAATGGTTACACGTCTGAATGGTTTGAGCCGAAGCGTGGCATTATGCAAGGGTGTCCTATTTCAGGGATGCTTTTCAATTTGGCTGTGGAATTGCTAGCTATTAAAATTAGACAGTTAGGCTCTGTACGAGGCGTTATTATTAATAATATTGAAGTTAAGATTTCTCAATATGCAGACGATGCTACAGTGTTTGTTCATGATGCAGAATCTGTTGAAGAGTTAGTAAAACAGCTCAGACACTTTGGTGAAGTTTCTGGATTAGAGCTTAACCTCAGTAAATCTAAAATCATGTGGCTTGGAACTGATCGGCACAAACGCGAAAGTGTTTGCGGCATCCCGTCGGTAGACAAAGTTAAAAATTTAGGAATGTGGTTCAGCAGCACTGAGTGTTGTGTTAGTCAAAACTTGAACCCCATAATAAATCAAATTCAAAATACAATTAATAGATGGTCGCAAAGGGACTTAAGCTTAAAGGGAAGAATTACGGTGAGCAAAAGTTTGCTTATTTCCAAACTGGTTTATGTAATATCGTGTGTTGTTATCCCAGAGACAAGACTTAAGTCTATACAATCTCTGATCATGAAATATGTATGGCGTGGGCGACCCCCTAAGGTAAAAGCAAAAGTAATTTGCCAAAGCATTTCTGATGGTGGGCTAGGGGCAGTTGATACGAAGGCAATGTACACTAGCTTAAAGCTCAGTTGGATGAGACGGCTGTTGACAGGAAATGCAACATGGGTACGCTTGTTTCAGGCTAGATGCCTCCCATACGCAATTAAAGATCTAATTCAGAGTCGGTTTAGAAGAGAAGATCTTAAGAAACTAAGGTTGTCTGAATTTTATGTTGGTATGCTGCTAGAATACTGCAAGCTAAACGAATCTTCAGCCCCGAGTACCTCGGTTCAAATGATGAATGAATCTCTATGGTTCAACTCTGAAATTACAATTAACAGAAAATCATTAGTTGAAAGGAATATGTACAGCTGCGGCATTAAATACGTCGGTGATTTGATTGACGCAGGTGGTAGAATGTTAACTTATGATGGATTTAGACATAAATTCCCAACGTGCAAAACTGATTTCTTAAAATACTGTGGCATTGCAAGCTCTATCCCCCGGGCGTGGAAAGAGACGATCCGCAACATCGGAAGGAGTATGAGGGCTGTGGATAGAGATAAGGTACCCTGCATTCAATTCCGTGATGAAGAAATTCCATTGTCAATGATTAAAACAAAACAATTATATGCGCTAGTAAACAAAACAACTATTATTCCAACCGCATTTGCACGATGGCAAAATGAGGGTCTTGGACAGCAAAGCTGGTCCGAAGTTATGATCATGCCATATAAATGCACTAAATCAACGAAGCTTCAGGCCTTCCAATATCAGCTCATACACCGATTCATTCCAACAAATAGATTTTTGTTTGTTAGGGGGATTTTGGACAATGCATCTTGCCAGCATTGCCAAAGCAATGATACTATTATTCATTATTTCTTCGCCTGCCAAAACGTTCGCCCTTTCTGGGACAAAGTATTTCAATTAATAAACAAAAACACTTATCCAACACGTTACACGCTTAATGTAACAAATATATTGTTCGGAATTTGTGATGCGCCATCAATTGTAAACCTGCTTATCTTGCTTGCAAAACACTATTTGTATACGCGTAAGATTAATGGACGCATGATTAGCATGGATGCGTACATGGGATATGTTAAGCGTGTGCACGCTACGGAAATGAGAGCCGCGAGTGGTGATAATATAAAAGTGATGTACACGGAGCGTAAGTGGAATGCGGTTGTGCAGGAAATCAGACGCTAAGGTGATCGTAATACGTTATTGTGTGTGTGTGTGTGTGTGTGTGTGTGTGTGTGTGTGTGTGTGTGTGTGTGTGTGTATGTGTGTGTGTGTGTTCTTGTGTGTGCGTGTATATGTCGTGCGGCATGATCGAAAGGAGCCTATACAAGTGTCGCGATTGGTCCCACTACGGACACATGTTACTGCAGTGTGCAAATAAAACATACAAAAGTGAAAAAAAAAAAAAAAAAAAAAATATATAATATATATATATATATATCTGTATCTGTATCTGTATCTGTATCCAGTGGCGGATCCAGGGGGGCCGTAGGGGCTGAAGCCCCCTGCCTTAGAAACGGCGCCATTTTTGTATAGGATTTGCCGGCGCCGAAGGCGCCGTAGCGTTTTCGGGAGGCCGCCAGGGCGCCCTTGCGTCTACCAACAGCATCGTAGCACTCTTGGAAGGCACCCTGGCACCCTCAGAGGACATCTTGCCGCCCTCACAACGCATTATGCCGCCCTCGGAAGGTACATCGCCGCCCTCGGGAGGCATTATGCCGCCCTCGGAAAGCACCATGCCGCCCCCGTCACCGAGGAAATATGCCGCCCTCAGGCCTGAAGCCCCCTGCCTTAGAAAATCCTTGATCCGCCCCTGTCTGTATCTGTATCTGTATCTGTATCTGTATCTGTATCTGTATCTGTATCTGTATCTGTATCTGTATCTGTATCTGTATCTGTATCTGTATCCGTATCCGTATCTGTATCCGTAGCTGTACCCGTAGCTGTACACGTACACGTACACGTACACGTACACGTACACGTACACGTACACGTACACGTACACATATACATATATATCGATCTATCTATCTATCTATCTATCTATCTATCTATCTATCTATCTATCTATCTATCTATCTATCTATCTATCTATCTATCTATCTATCTATCTATCTATCTGTCTGTCTGTCTGTCTGTCTGTCTGTCTGTCTGTCTGTCTGTCTGTCTGTCTGTCTGTCTGTCTGTCTGTCTGTCTGTCTGTCTGTCTGTCTGTCTGTCTGTCTGTCTGTCTGTCTGTCTGTCTGTCTGTCTGTCTGTCTGTCTGTCTGTCTGTCTGTCTGTCTGTCTGTCTGTCTGTCTGTCTGTCTGTCTGTCTGTCTGTCTGTCTGTCTGTCTGTCTGTCTGTCTGTCTGTCTGTCTGTCTGTCTGTCTGTCTGTCTGTCTGTCTGTCTGTCTGTCTGTCTGTCTGTCTGTCTGTCTGTCTGTCTGTCTGTCTGTCTGTCTGTCTGTCTGTCTGTCTGTCTGTCTGTCTGTCTGTCTGTCTGTCTGTCTGTCTGTCTGTCTGTCTGTCTGTCTGTCTGTCTGTCTGTCTGTCTGTCTGTCTGTCTGTCTGTCTGTCTGTCTGTCTGTCTGTCTGTCTGTCTGTCTGTCTGTCTGTCTGTCTGTCTGTCTGTCTGTCTGTCTGTCTGTCTGTCTGTCTGTCTGT
>JAXIVJ010015195.1:0-32333 GCA_036785665.1 Chirona hameri
AGAGAGCCAGAGAGCAGAGAGCAGAGAGCCAGAGAGCAGAGAGCCAGAGAGCCAGAGAGCCAGAGAGCCAGAGAGCAGAGAGCCAGAGAGCAGAGAGAGCCAGAGCAGAGAGCCAGAGAGCCAGAGAGCCAGAGAGCCAGAGAGCAGAGAGCCAGAGAGCAGAGAGCCAGAGAGCCAGAGAGCCAGAGAGCCAGAGAGCCAGAGAGCCAGAGAGCCAGAGAGCCAGAGAGCCAGAGCCAGAGAGCCAGAGAGCAGAGAGCCAGAGAGCAGAGAGCCAGAGAGCCAGAGAGCCAGAGAGCCAGAGAGCCAGAGAGCCAGAGAGCCAGAGAGCCAGAGAGCCAGAGAGCCAGAGAGCCAGAGAGCCAGAGAGCCAGAGAGCCAGAGAGCCAGAGAGCCAGAGAGCAGAGAGCCAGAGAGCCAGAGAGCCAGAGAGCCAGAGAGCCAGAGAGCCAGAGAGCCAGAGAGCCAGAGAGCCAGAGAGCCAGAGAGCCAGAGAGCCAGAGAGCCAGAGAGCCAGAGAGCCAGAGAGCCAGAGAGCCAGAGAGCCAGAGAGCCAGAGAGCCAGAGAGCCAGAGAGCCAGAGAGCAGAGAGCCAGAGAGCCAGAGAGCCAGAGAGCCAGAGAGCCAGAGAGCCAGAGAGCCAGAGAGCCAGAGAGCCAGAGAGCCAGAGAGCCAGAGAGCCAGAGAGCCAGAGAGCCAGAGAGCCAGAGAGCCAGAGAGCCAGAGAGCCAGAGAGCCAGAGAGCCAGAGAGCCAGAGAGCCAGAGAGCCAGAGAGCCAGAGAGCCAGAGCCAGAGAGCCAGAGAGCCAGAGCAGAGAGCCAGAGAGCCAGAGAGCCAGAGAGCCAGAGAGCCAGAGAGCAGAGCCAGAGAGCAGAGAGCCAGAGAGCCAGAGAGCCAGAGAGCCAGAGAGCCAGAGAGCCAGAGAGCCAGAGAGCCAGAGAGCCAGAGAGCCAGAGAGCCAGAGAGCCAGAGAGCCAGAGAGCCAGAGAGCCAGAGAGCCAGAGAGCCAGAGAGCCAGAGAGCCAGAGAGCCAGAGAGCCAGAGAGCCAGAGAGCCAGAGAGCCAGAGAGCCAGAGAGCCAGAGAGCCAGAGAGCCAGAGAGCCAGAGAGCCAGAGAGCCAGAGAGCCAGAGAGCCAGAGAGCCAGAGAGCCAGAGAGCCAGAGAGCCAGAGAGCCAGAGAGCCAGAGAGCCAGAGAGCCAGAGAGCCAGAGCCAGAGAGCCAGAGAGCCAGAGAGCCAGAGAGAGAGAGAGAGAGAGCGAGAGCGAGAGCGAGAGCGAGAGCGAGAGCGAGAGCGAGAGCGAGAGCGAGAGCGAGAGCGAGAGCGAGAGCGAGAGCGAGAGCGAGAGCGAGAGCGAGAGCGAGAGCGAGAGAGAGAGAGAGAGAGAGAGAGAGAGAGAGAGAGCCTCTCTGAGAGATAAGCCTCTCTGCAGCCTCTCTGAGAGATAAGACGCATCTCTAATACCTCTGTGCGGCCTCTAGTGATCTGTACTGACCTCTGTGCGGCCTCTATTGATCTGTACCAACCTCTGTCGGCCTCTAGTGATCTGTACTGACCTCTGTCGGCCTCTAGTGATCTGTACCAACCTCTGTCGGCCTCTAGTGATCTGTACCAACCTCTGTCGGCCTCTAGTGATCTGTACCAACCTCTGTCGGCCTCTAGTGATCTGTACTGACCTCTGTCGGCCTCTAGTGAACTGTACCAACCTCTGTCGGCCTCTAGTGATCTGTACCAACCTCTGTCGGCCTCTAGTGATCTGTACTGACCTCTGTCGGCCTCTAGTGATCTGTACTGACCTCTATCGGCCTCTAGTGATCTGTACTGATCTCTGTCGGCCTCTAGTGATCTGTACCAACCTCTGTCGGCCTTTAGTGATCTGTACCAACCTCTGTCGGCCTCTAGTGATCTGTACCAACCTCTGTCGGCCTCTAGTGATCTGTACTGACCTCTGTCGGCCTCTAGTGATCTGTACCAACCTCTGTCGGCCTCTAGTGATCTGTACTGACCGCTGTCGGCTCTAGTGATCTGTACCAACCTCTGGTGACCTCGAGTGACCTATATTGGCTTATGGTAGCCTCCGGGACTCTGGTTACATCTAGTGACTTGTGATCTTTTACTTCTGGAGGTTTCTGGTGACCTCTGTTGACATGCTCTGACCAATTGTGACCTCTCTCTCTCGACAGGAGGCCGTCTGACATACAATCGATACTTCCACCTGATCGGCATCGTGTGGCTCTCCTCAGCGTTCTGGGCTCTGATGCCGCTTCTCGGCTGGGCCAGGTAAGACGCGCAGCCCGCTCGTCACTGCATCACTGCAGCTTCTCTGTGACGGAGGCTCTGTAGTACGCCAAGCACAAACTGTGGTACACAATGATGTTAACTGTGATGATTAGATGGCCCAGCTTCTCTGAGACGGAGGCTCTGTAGTACGCCAAGCACAAGCTGTGGTACACAATGATGTTAACTGTGATGATTAGATGGTCCAGCTTCTCTGAGACGGAGGCTCTGTAGTACGCCAAGCACAAGCTGTGGTACACAATGATGTTAACTGTGATGATTAGATGGCCCAGCTTCTCTGTGACTGCAGCTTCTCTGAGACGGAGGCTCTGTAGTACGCCAAGCACAAGCTGTGGTACACAATAATGTTAACTGTGATGACTAGATGGTCCAGCTTCTCTGTGACTGCAGCCTCTCTGACTCTCTGTAGTACGCCAAGCACAAGCTGTGGTACACAATGATGTTAACTGTGATGATTAGATGGCCCAGCTTCTCTGTGACTGCAGCTTCTCTGAGTCTCTGTAGTACGCCAAGCACAAGCTGTGGTACACAATGATGTTAACTGTGATGATTAGATGGCCTAGCTTCTCTGTGACTGCAGCTTCTCTGACTCTCTGTAGTACGCCAAGCACAAGCTGTGGTACACAATGATGTTAACTGTGATGATTAGATGGCCCAGCTTCTCTGTGACTGCAGCTTCTCTGAGGCTCTGTAGTACGCCAAGCACAAGTTGTGGTACACAATGATGTTAACTGTGATGATTAGATGGCCCAGCTTCTCTGTGACTGCAGCTTCTCTGAGGCTCTGTAGTACGCCAAGCACAAGCTGTGGTACACAATGATGTTAACTGTGATGATTAGATGGCCCAGCTTCTCTGTGACTGCAGCTTCTCTGAGGCTCTGTAGTACGCCAAGCACAAATTGTGGTACACAATGATGTTAACTGTGATGATTAGATGGCCCAGCTTCTCTGTGACTGCAGCTTCTCTGAGACGGAGGCTCTGTAGTACGCCAAGCACAAGCTGTGGTACACAATGATGTCAACTGTGATGATTAGATGGCCCAGCTTCTCTGTGACTGCAGCTTCTCTGAGGCTCTGTAGTACACCAAGCACAAGCTGTAGTACACAATGATGTTAACTGTGATGATTAGATGGCCCAGCTTCTCTGTGACTGCAGTTTCTCTGAGGCTCTGTAGTACGCCAAGCACAAGTTGTGGTACACAATGATGTTAACTGTGATGATTAGATGGCCCAGCTTCTCTGTGACTGCAGCTTCTCTGAGGCTCTGTAGTACGCCAAGCACAAGCTGTGGTACACAATGATGTTAACTGTGATGATTAGATGGCCCAGCTTCTCTGTGACTGCAGCTTCTCTGAGGCTCTGTAGTACGCCAAGCACAAGTTGTGGTACACAATGATGTTAACTGTGATGATTAGATGGCCCAGCTTCTCTGTGACTGCAGCTTCTCTGAGACGGAGGCTCTGTAGTACGCCAAGCACAAGCTGTGGTACACAATGATGTTAACTGTGATGATTAGATGGCCCAGCTTCTCTGTGACTGCAGCTTCTCTGAGACGGAGGCTCTGTAGTACGCCAAGCACAAGTTGTGGTACACAATGATGTTAACTGTGATGACTAGATGGTCCAGCTTCTCTGTCACTGCAGCTTCTCTGAGGCTCTGTAGTACGCCAAGCACAAGTTGTGGTACACAATGATGTTAACTGTGATGACTAGATGGTCCAGCTTCTCTGTCACTGCAGCTTCTCTGAGGCTCTGTAGTACGCCAAGCACAAGCTGTGGTACACAATGATGTTAACTGTGATGACTAGATGGTCCAGCTTCTCTGTGACTGCAGCCTCTCTGACTCTCTGTAGTACGCCAAGCACAAGCTGTGGTACACAATGATGTTAACTGTGATGATTAGATGGTCCAGCTTCTCTGTGACTGCAGCCTCTCTGACTCTGTAGTACGCCAAGCACAAGTTGTGGTACACAATGATGTTAACTGTGATGATTAGATGGCCCAGCTTCTCTGTGACTGCAGCCTCTCTGACTTTGTAGTACGCCAAGCACAAGCTGTGGTACGAGCCGTCGCTCACCACCTGCCTCCCATCTTATCACAGGTACAACTACGAGCCGTCGCTCACCACCTGCCTCCCATCTTATCACAGGTACAACTACGAGCCGTCGCTCACCACCTACCTCCCATCTTATCACAGGTACAACTACGAGCCCCCTCTCACCACCTGCCTCCCATCTTATCACAGGTACAACTACGAGCCGTCGCTCACCACCTGCCTCCCATCTTATCACAGGTACAACTACGAACCCCCTCTCACCACCTGCCTCCCATCTTATCACAGGTACAACTACGAGCCGTCGCTCACCACCTGCCTCCCATCTTATCACAGGTACAACTACGAGCCGTCGCTCACCACCTGCCTCCCATCTTATCACAGGTACAACTACGAGCCCCCTCTCACCACCTGCCTCCCATCTTATCACAGGTACAACTACGAGCCGTCGCTCACCACCTGCCTCCCATCTTATCACAGGTACAACTACGAGCCCCCTCTCACCACCTGCCTCCCATCTTATCACAGGTACAACTACGAGCCGTCGCTCACCACCTGTACGATCGACTGGCGGCACAACACGAGTGGCTACCGCTCGTTCCTGCTCGTCTACTTTGTGCTTTGGTACCTGGTGCCGCTGGCCATCATCTTCTTCTGCTACTGGCACGCCGCGCGCTCCATCAGACGAGGTCGCTCCTCACCCAGAGACGAGTACTGCTTCGACTGGGCCAACGAGAGCAACGTCACACTGGTAAGGCGCTAACGTCACACTGGCAATGTGGTAATGTCAAGCTGGAAATGTGCCAACGTCTCACTGGTAATGGGCTAACGTCACGCTGGTAATGTGGTAATGTCAAACTGGAAATGCCCTAACGTCACGCTGGTAATGTGGTGACGTTACAGTGGTAATTCGATGACGTCATATTGGTAATGCGCTAACGTCACATGATAATGTTCTAACGCCACACTGGTAATGTGATAACGTCATACTGGTAATGCGCTAACGTCACGCTGTTAATGTGCTAACGTCACGGTGGTATTATGATATCGTCATACTGATAATGCGCTAACGTCACACTGGTAATGATATAACGTCACACTTATAATGCGCTAACGTCACGCTGTTAATGTGCTAACGTCACGGTGGTACTGGGGTCACGTCACACTGGTAATGCGCTAAGGTTACGGTGGTAATGTGGTGACGTCACACTGGTAATGTGGTGACGTCACGCTGGTAATGTGGTTACGTCACACTCTTAATATGCTGACGTCACACTGGTAATGTGCTAACGTCACGGTGATAATGCGGTGACGTCACGCTTGCAATGTGATAATGTCACGGTGGTAATGTGATGACGTCTCACTGGTAATGTGGTGACGTCACGCTGGTAATGTGGTAACGTCACACTGGTAATATGTTGACGTCATACTGGCAATGTGCTAACGTCACGGTGGTAATGCGGTGACGTCACGCTTGTAATGTGATAATGTCACGGTGGTAATTTGGTAGCGTCACGCTGGTAATGCGCTAACGTCACGCTGGTAATGTGGAAACGTCACACTGGTAATGCGCTAAAGTCACGGTGGTAATGTGGTGACGTCACACTGGTAATGTGGAAACGTCACACTGGTAATGTGGTAAGGTCACGCTGTTAATGTGGTAACATCATACTGGTAATGTTTGCAAACGTCACGTTGGTAATGCGCTGACATCATGCTGGTAATGCGCTAATGTCACACTGGGAATATGTACAAACGTTACGCCGGCAATGCGCTCACGAGAATAACGTCATATTGTGGCTCAAACTGGCGGAAGCGATAATATGTATCATTTTGTAGTAGCCGAAAGCTCCAACATCAATTGGTCTTGATGAGGGAAAAAGATGAAGTTATGATAGGTCAACCGGGAATGACGTCAGAGAGACATCATGTTCTTCGGTTTTTGTTGACAAATAATGGTTTGCGGAAAACGCTGTCAAAGGTACAATATTTGAGATCAATTCAACTGTCTTAAATGAAATTACTGACAATAGACCGGGCTATCAAACTGCTGTTTCAGATTTTTGAATTGTTTTTTATTCAAAAAATGTAGAAATCCAAATAATTTTTTTTATTTTTACAATACTTTCAACAAAAATCAGAGTTGTCAAAAAACCGGAATATATGTGATCGAGACGTGTTCGGTGAATACGTGTACCAAATTTGAAGTTGATATAGTCAAAAATGACTAACTTATGACCTTTAAATGTCAAAAATCGACCATCTCTCAGTACATTACTGTGCATAAAAAATGCATTTCCGTTTTTGCTTTGTACTTCTATTTATATGGAACAAGCAATGGTATAAGGTCATTGTTCGCGTTCTAGATACAAAAAAAAAACATAAACACGTGTTACAACGCCTGATGACCGTAATCTGCAGTATGACCTCGTGACCTCGGATGACCTTGACCTGACTCAAGGTCATACACAGCTTAGCATGGTACTTAGAAGTGTCAGACACACGAATCATACCGATTTATAGACTGCTTATGCGTTTAATATCGCAATTTTGCGCGACAATTCCATCCATCGAGAACTTTTGACACGGTCAAACATTTTGTACTTGACCTGACCTATGACGTGATCGGTGACCCCGAGGTCAACAATATTAGGCTTCCCTCGACTAATTGTCCAGGGCTATCACATGACGTTTGAATGTGTGTAATCGGTCCAGTAGTTCCGGAGATCCGAGGGGGGGGGGGGGGGCAAAAATAGCCCCCCCCCCAGTAACTCGCGTTATAGAATATACCCCAGTAACTCGCGTTATAGAATATACCCCAGTAACTCGCGGGTTAAAAATGTGTGTTCCTGCTGGTGGTATCGTTCCCCGTCTGTTAGAAAGGTTACGCCGTGGTCTGCCTGTGTGTGTCGTTACAGATGTGTTTCCTGCTGGTGGTATCGTTCGCCGTCTGCTGGAGCGGTTACGCCGTGGTCTGCCTGTGTGTGTCGTTACAGATGTGTTTCCTGCTGGTGGTATCGTTCGCCGTCTGCTGGAGCGGTTACGCCGTGGTCTGCCTGTGTGTGTCGTTACAGATGTGTTTCCTGCTGGTGGTATCGTTCGCCGTCTGCTGGAGCGGTTACGCCGTGGTCTGCCTGTGTGTGTCGTTACAGATGTGTTTCCTGCTGGTGGTATCGTTCGCCGTCTGCTGGAGCGGTTACGCCGTGGTCTGCCTGTGTGTGTCGTTACAGATGTGTTTCCTGCTGGTGGTATCGTTCGCCGTCTGCTGGAGCGGTTACGCCGTGGTCTGCCTGTGTGTGTCGTTACAGATGTGTTCCCTGCTGGTGGTATCGTTCGCCGTCTGCTGGAGCGGTTACGCCGTGGTCTGCCTGTGTGTGTCGTTACAGATGTGTTTCCTGCTGGTGGTATCGTTCGCCGTCTGCTGGAGCGGTTACGCCGTGGTCTGCCTGTGTGTGTCGTTACAGATGTGTTTCCTGCTGGTGGTATCGTTCGCCGTCTGCTGGAGCGGTTACGCCGTGGTCTGCCTGTGTGTGTCGCTACAGATGTGTTTCCTGCTGGTGGTATCGTTCGCCGTCTGCTGGAGCGGTTACGCCGTGGTCTGCCTGTGTGTGTCGTTACAGATGTGTTCCCTGCTGGTGGTATCGTTCGCCGTCTGCTGGAGCGGTTACGCCGTGGTCTGCCTGTGTGTGTCGTTACAGATGTGTTTCCTGCTGGTGGTATCGTTCGCCGTCTGCTGGAGCGGTTACGCCGTGGTCTGCCTGTGTGTGTCGTTACAGATGTGTTTCCTGCTGGTGGTATCGTTCGCCGTCTGCTGGAGCGGTTACGCCGTGGTTTGCCTGTGTGTGTCGTTACAGATGTGTTTCCTGCTGGTGGTATCGTTCGCCGTCTGCTGGAGCGGTTACGCCGTGGTCTGCCTGTGTGTGTCGTTACAGATGTGTTTCCTGCTGGTGGTATCGTTCGCCGTCTGCTGGAGCGGTTACGCCGTGGTCTGCCTGTGTGTGTCGTTACAGATGTGTTTCCTGCTGGTGGTATCGTTCGCCGTCTGCTGGAGCGGTTACGCCGTGGTCTGCCTGTGTGTGTCGTTACAGATGTGTTTCCTGCTGGTGGTATCGTTCGCTGTCTGCTGGAGCGGTTACGCCGTGGTCTGCCTGTGTGTGTCGTTACAGATGTGTTTCCTGCTGGTGGTATCGTTCGCCGTCTGCTGGAGCGGTTACGCCGTGGTCTGCCTGTATGTGTCGTTACAGATGTGTTTCCTGCTGGTGGTATCGTTCGCCGTCTGCTGGAGCGGTTACGCCGTGGTCTGCCTGTGTGTGTGGTTACAGATGTGTTTCCTGCTGGTGGTATCGTTCGCCGTCTGCTGGAGCGGTTACGCCGTGGTCTGCCTGTGTGTGTCGTTACAGATGTGTTTCCTGCTGGTGGTATCGTTCGCCGTCTGCTGGAGCGGTTACGCCGTGGTCTGCCTGTGGACCGTGTTCCTGCCGCCCGACACGGTGCCATTCATTCTGACACTGCTGCCACCACTGCTGGCTAAGGTATGACCTGACCTGACCTGACCTGACCTGAACACTGCTGCCACCACTGCTGGCTAAGGTATGACCTGACCTGACCTGACCTGACCTGAACACTGCTGCCGCCGCTGCTGGCTAAGGTATGACCTGACCTGACCTGACCTGACCTGAACACTGCTGCCGCTGATGGCTAAGGTATGACCTGACCTGACCTGACCTGACCTGACCTGACCCCTGCTGCCGCCGCTGATGGCTAAGGTATGACCTGACCTGACCTGACCTGACCTGAACCCTGCTGCCGCCGCTGATGGCTAAGGTATGACCTGACCTGACCTGACCTGACATGACCCCTGGTGCCGCCGCTGATGGCTAAGGTATGACCTGACCTGACCCCTGGTGCCATCACTGCTGGAGAAGGTATGACCTGACCTGACACTGCTGCCGCCGCTGATGGCTAAGGTATGACCTGACCTGACCCCTGGTGCCATCACTGCTGGAGAAGGTATGACCTGACCTGAACCCTGCTGCCGCCGCTGATGGCTAAGGTATGACCTGACCTGACCCCTGCTGCCGCCGCTGATGGCTAAGGTATGACCTGACCTGAACCCTGGTGCCATCACTGCTGGAGAAGGTATGACCTGACCTGACCTGACCTGACCTGACCCCTGGTGCCATCACTGCTGGAGAAGGTATGACCTGACCTGACCCCTGCTGCCGCCGCTGATGGCGAAGGTATGACCTGACCTGACCCCTGCTGCCGCCGCTGATGGCGAAGGTATGACCTGACCTGACCCCTGGTGCCATCACTGCTGGAGAAAGAAGGTATGACCTGACCTGACCTGACCTGACCTGACCTGACCTGACCTGACCCCTGGTGCCACCACTGCTGGCGAAGGTATGACCTGACCTGAACCCTGGTGCCGCCGCTGATGGCGAAGGTATGACCTGACCTGACCCCTGGTGCCATCACTGCTGGCGAAGGTATGACCTGACCTGAACCCTGGTGCCGTCGCTGATGGCGAAGGTATGACTGACCTGACCCCTGGTGCCATCACTGCTGGCTAAGGTATGACCTGACCTGACCCCTGGTGCCATCACTGCTGGCTAAGGTATGACCTGACCTGACCCCTAGTGCCACCACTGCTGGCTAAGGTATAACCTGACCTGACCCCTGGTGCCACCACTGCTGGTGAAGGTATGACCTGACCTGAACCCTGGTGCCACCACTGCTGGCTAAGGCATGACCTGACGTGACCTGACCTGACCTGACCTGACCCCTGGTGCCGCCACTGCTGGCTAAGGCATGGCCTGACCTGACCTGACCTGACCTGACCTGACCTGACTCCTGGTGCCGCCACTGCTGGCCAGGTATGTTGATAAGACTGACAAAAAATGTATTTGTTTCGTTCGTATTTTTACTGTCATTTTGCTATGATATGCGACTACAATTATACTGAATTATGTTGAATTTCCATAAGGAGCCATTGTCGTAACACTTATCAGCGGCACGACAATATTATGGACATTATTTGCTATCGAAATACTTCATGCTTTGTGATGTTGATTATGAGAACATGATGAATTTAATGACTATCGCGAAACATGTACATTTCAACCGCTCAAATCAAAACTTTTGCTGAAATGATCATGAGTTTTGTCCATCGCAATGAAAAACACTCCCAATAATAGCATAAAGCTCACCATGATTTACAATCCCGCCTCTAATTACCGAGCGGACGCAAAGCGCCCGTCAGGGTTCTCGTCAACTTACTAGACAAATTTACATTTGGCCCGACCCGGATGGGCCCGAACCGGCTCGAACCGGCCCGACCCGGCCATACAGACGCCCTTCTGAAACGAATAACTTTGCAAGCACTGCTCCGATTGAGATCGGGTTTTCACCATTGGACAGGACCATCAAATGCATTTTGAATTTGGCATAGTGCTTTCTGATAGGGGTGGTACCACAGCGCGTGGCACACGTAAACGTGGAAATGAACAAAAATAATTATTGATCAAAAATGGCATTATGAATCTACGCATTAATTTATACGCTGAAGCATGCAGCGCTCAGGGCGTAATCCCTTTTGGTGGATTCGAGAAAGGATTCGAGATTCGAACATGAATAAGTTAATAAAACTTAATTTTTATTTTGGCATGCATGGCGGCCTGGCAATTTTATAGAGGACTAAAAGAACTAAAAGGACTAAGTGTTACTACCACGTGTGCTACCTTGCCGCTTCATATTTCAAACCTGTTTTAGCTTTACCAGAGCGCGCCCGCTCGGTCATCGCCCAAAAAGGCGTTTTACTGGTTATATGAAAATGAGTAACCGTCGTGACGTTTTTTTTAGACGTACCCGGTCATTAACCCGGTGATATTTTGCGTTTGCAACACGTAACCATGGTAACGCTTCTTTTCAGACGTACCCAGTCATCAACCCGGTGATATTTTATGCTTGCAACACGAGGATTCGCAGGGGTATGCAGATTACTCTGAAACGTCTCTTCTGTCACGACCTGACCGGTGAGCTGATAAACGTCTCTTCTGGCGCGACCTGACCGGTGAGCAGATAAACGTCTCTTCTGGCGCGACCTGACCGGTGAGCTAATTACTCTGAAACGTCTCTTCTGGCGCGACCTGACCGGTGAGCTGATAACTCTGAAACGTCTCTTCTGGCACGACCTGACCGGTGAGCTAATTACTCTGAAACGTCTCTTCTGGCGCGACCTGACCGGTGATCAGATAAACGTCTCTTCTGGCGCGACCTGACCGGTGATCAGATAAACGTCTCGTCTGGCGCGACCTGACCGGTGAGCAGATAAACGTCTCTTCTGGCGCGACCTGACCGGTGAGCAGATAAACGTCTCTTCTGGCGCGACCTGACCGGTGAGCAGATAAACGTCTCTTCTGGCGCGACCTGACCGGTGAGCTGATTACTCTGAAACGTCTCTTCTGGCGCGACCTGACCGGTGCACCGGTCAGGTCTGCTCTGCTCATCTGCTCACCGCGGTGAGCAGATAAACGTCTCTTCTGGCGCGACCTGACCGGTGAGCTGAGGACCGGGAGCTGGACCGGAGGACCGGTACGGGAGCTGGAGGAGGATGGCATGCTTATTGCTTATCAATCTGGAAAGCATTCCAACTCTAGTTATGCTTGTCATAAGGATAGACATATTGCTTAATTAATGAACAGTTGTTAAAGGAACGAACAATGGACAAAACATTATTTAATGAACGAACAAGGCACAGTGAATGTATGTGTTATTGTCTATAAAAGCTGCATAAATACCTGTTGTGTCATTTCGTGCATAACTTCAGTTTATTTAGCCATGAATTGTAGATATTTTCATTAGTATCCATATCGGGGATGAGAGCTAAGGCCCGTTCGCATTCAATGCAGTTGCTATGCTAGTTTGTGTGCCTATTTTTGCCTATTTGTCGGCCATTCGTAGCCCAAATGGCACCATTTATCGGCCATTCTTGACCTATTTATCGGCAATTCGTAGCAGCTGTGTCGTCGCGATACATTCACGTGTTATTGCTCGTATTTTGACAACCTTCATTTCTGTGCTGCTTGGCTGGAGCTGACGCGAATATCATTGCTGCTTCTGTGTTGCATATCGCTTCGCTTCAACGCTTCGCTTCTCGATTGACATGTGCTGATACCCTCCAGGCTTGTCGCTTCTCGGCCACAGGCTGTTGACTGCCTCAGACTGCATTAGCGCCGAATATTTTGCACGTCAATCTATGACGCCTCTCTGCTGGCTTCGCAGGTTGAAAATCAGAACTCTCCAGATCTGCCGTACAAAGTAAGAACCACGTATGTCACGGTTTCCGGGTGATTGACATACGTGGTTCTTCTTTTGCACGGCATAGATATTTTAGTGTCCAACACTCCGGGCTTACAGTATTTGTTTAAGCAGTTGCTGAAAACCGTATGGTTTCCAACTTTGCAAAACACTTCAATTCAGTGAAATCTTCAGATTTTTGCAGCTGGCAAATGACTCACTGAAAAACTTCGGTCCTAAAGACCACCTTCCTCGAGGCAGTTCGGCTATCGAACTTTGGTTTTGAAACTACAAAAATAACAAGTGCTCTGCCGCACAAAGTTTTCATTTGTGAATCGTACAATCTATATCCCAAATACGGCATTTGCCTTGTTATTATCTGAGCTGCCCTGTGGTTTTCAGATGAAGAACGAACTGAGTGGCGAGAGAGAATCTCCACGTACAATCTGGACCTCATGAAAGCTTTCAAGGATAAATAATTAGCTGAGAGAAGATGCCCGGTTTGCCAGAGTGCGCAGTTCTAGTAGAAGCCTACAGCAGCTCAATCATAGCCTACCTAATTACCATAGCCTACCAGTCTACAGCAGCTCAATCATAGCCTACCTAATTACCATAGCCTACCAGTCTACAGCAGCTCAATCATAGCCTACCTAATTACCATAGCCTACCAGTCTACAGCAGCTCAATCATAGCCTACCTAATTACCATAGCCTACCAGTCTACAGCAGCTCAATCATAGTCTACATAATTACCATAGCCTACCAGTCTACAGCAGCTCAATCATAGCCTACATAATTACCATAGCCTACCAGCCTACAGCAGCTCAATCATAGCCTACCTAATTACCATAGCCTACCAGTCTACAGCAGCTCAATCATAGCCTACCTAATTACCATAGCCTACCAGCCTACAGCAGCTCAATCATGGCCTACCTAATTACCATAGCCTACCAGTCTACAGCAGCTCAATCATAGTCTACCTAATTACCATAGCCTACCAGTCTACAGCAGCTCAATCATAGCCTACCTAATTACCATAGCCTACCAGCCTACATTAGCTCAATCATAGCCTACCTAATTACCACAAGGGCGGATCCAGCCGGCCGTTTTTTTTTTTGGGGGGGGGGGGGGCAAACCGTTTTTTTAGCGGACCTTACCTACCCCAATTTCGAATTTCTTCCCGGATTTGGGCCACTTTATTTTGCAACCACACGATTTCGATTTTTTTCCCCATTTTTTTTTTTAGGTTTTCGACCTTTTGGGATATCGAAAAAGGAAAGATGTCAGCTTGCAGTTTGTATTGTTCCGACATTGCCTTACACTGATAAAAACTATGTCAATTGTCAGCTGTACCCAGGGGCGTCGCCGATAATTTTTGAGTGGGGGGTCGGCTGAAATGACGACAAAAAAATGTACCCCAATTTGTTATGCGTGTATTTAAGCCTTTGCAACATTTCTAATGTGGATTTGCATGTTATAGTAGGTACTTGTTATTTAGCGCCGCGAAGCGGCGCGATTTTTTTTTCTCTCGGGTTTGCCTGATAAAACCCAGAAACATAGGCATTTTTAGCTTCTTAGCCTTGTAGAGGATAATAAGCTAAAAATGTTATTCATTCAATTCAGCGTTACGACGAAATGAAGACGATGACGATGGCTTCGTTATGACGATGGCCACTGATGTGACGCCGCGAAGCGGCGTGAACATTTTAATTTTAGGTCGTGGAAAACGCATTTTTAATATTGGAACCAGACCGTGAGTGGAGCCAAGCCTCAGGAACCCCTTTTCCTGGTTGCACATCTCGGTATGATGCAAAATGTTGAAATGAAGGTAGTTTTTCATATACATTAGCCTCGGATAGTAAATCACGATGGCCGGTGGCAGTCTGCGCTCAATAGTACATATGATAATAATAACTGTAGTCTGTATACATACCTATGTACCGAACTGTAACAAACAACTGGTAACGGTGCAACTGGTTTCAAAGTAGCAAGAGGCAGACCGACATTTCCGCGCATAAATGGTCCCTGTGGATCTGGAGGAGCCTGGGGAGATGGCTTGGGGAGATAGTCCTGGCCTGGTCCCCACTATTAGCTCTTCGGGCCAACAAGTTGGGCACCGCTGGAACAGCTTCCGGTTGCCGAAGTCCGCGTCTTTGCGTTCGCGTCGCCTTTTTCGGAACTCGGCAGACAAGCTAAACATGTAGCCCGCTTTAAAGATAATATTTTATGAAGAGAGTTGGCCCTGGGGCCAGCAATTACCGCCAAGGAGAGCCTCTGCAAGACACTTCATGGAATTAATTTTCCAAATTTGTATATGCAATTGCGAAACTTGTGTCATGCCGCGAAGCGGCGCGAAATTTTTCCGTTTTTGACTGAGGCTAGCTTGATTTTGACTGCTGCAATTTTGGGATGCCCAGTACCGTTCTAAAAACGCAAATATAGCATGCATTAAATTTCACGTCTTGGGGGGGGGGGGGGGCAAAACATAGTTTGCCCCCCCCCCTTAAACAGGCTTGGGGGGGGGGGGGGGCATGGCCCCGTTCGCCCCCCCCCCCCCCCCTGGATCCGCCCTTGGTCGTGGGTCTAGTTATTCCCTCGTCGACGACGAAATCATTATTTATGAACGTGTTCATTTTTTTTCTTAAAATTTCACAGAACACGGAATTTTATTGTTTTTTATATGCGTTGAGGCTCATATTACAGTTATTTATATATATATATTTTTTTTTTGGGGGGGGGGGCCAAAAGACATGTTGCCCCCCCCCCCTTCCAGGCTTTGGGGGGGGGCATGGCCGGATTGCCCCCCCCCCCCTGGATCCGCCAGTGAATTACCATAGCCTACCTAATTACCATAGCCTACCAGCCTACAGCAGGTCAATCATAGCCTACCTAATTACCATAGCCTACCTAATTACCATAGCCTACCAGCCTACAGCAGCCCGATCGTAGCCTACTTAATCGATCTATGTAGTTGCCATCTAGCAGTAGGCTCAGTCCTTGCATTAGATAAATGTAAATTGACATGCAGGAGTACACTTAGAGTTGTAACTACGCCCGCGCTATGTATAACCATCGCCATCTATAACTACACCATCGCTATGTATAGCCATCGCCATCTATAACTACGACATCGCTATGTATAGCCATCGCCATCTATAACTACGACATCACTATGTATAGCCATCGCCATCTGTAACTACGACATCACTATGTATAGCCATCGCCATCTATAACTACGACATCACTATGTATAGCCATCGCCATCTATAACTACGACATCACTATGTATAGCCATCGCCATCTATAACTACGACATCACTATGTATAGCCATCGCCATCGCACGGCCTGGTCGTTAGATATCACAGTGGTCATCGGTAAATAAACATACATGCTCCCAAGTCCCAGGAATATATCGCGTCAGTCACCATGACAATACCCCACATGTTCTTATCAAGCATCACAGCCATATCTCACAGCCATATCTTGGCTGATTTCGCATACGTTGCCCATTAACCCGCGCCGTGCCGGGAGAGGTGTTTAGAACCCCCCCTCAGGTTTTTCGAGGATGGCGGAAAACCGGCGACGCGCAGCGCCGCCGTTTTTGGCACAGTTGTGTGGGCATCAACTGCCCATATTATGTGTAAAAAATACCTCGGTTCATCTCAGGTCAGGTTACCAGGTCACGTGACGCCACCTCCAAAAAAAATGTGGTCGTACCACAGTCACAGTTTTTGGATGATCGATTTTACACTTACAGGATTTCATAAGGTTATATATAACTGTAATTCGTTTATCTTGGATTTTTTATATCAGCGACCTAAGGTCGGGTCAATTTCGTGACCTCCCCATTATATCAATGGGAAATATTCAAATGCTTCCTATTCCAAGGATGCGCAAGATATCAGTCTAATGCCTTCTGGATCATGTTATTATAGGCAATTATTGATGACCTAGGTGCCATTGTTGTGCAGTGACCCCTACAGGGTCATCTGAGGTCATCCGAGGTCACCAACAGTTCTATGTCAATAACTCTCGACTTAATGACGATAGATAAGTGAAACCGACACCAATGTGTTTGTCTCGTCGAGGCACGTCTTCCCATATGCAACATGACCTATTTGGGTCACCACTTGACCTTGACCTGAGGTCAATTTTTTAAGTTGACCTAACCTGGTTAACACTCATGAGTCGAAGCGCCTTGCTAAGACAAACACGATGACATCAAAAGTATTGCCTTGTCGTTATTAGGTAAAAAGCTATTCGTGAAAACTGTTTTGTAAAAATGGCCTTTTTGGCATTTGATGAGCTCTGGAGCCTAAACTATTGATGTGAGCTAACATCTGGTGGCACCTTAGCGATTGCATTGCATAGCGATTGCAAGAGCATTCCATTCCTGTTTTATGTTTGTAGCTAGCTATCATAGTTGCTGTGATATCTGGAGGTTTCTGGAGCGAAGTCCTAAAACTGGAAAATCTGACTTTTGATGACCTCTGGTGACCTCAATATTGACTTGATAAAAAACATTTGAAGTACTTTCGAATATGCTTGTCAAGAGCTTTCGATTTTTTTTCGTACCTTTATAGCCCCTTTAGTTTTCGAGTTAGAGGGCGGGTGTCTACCCCCCCCCCCCCCCCCCCGACACGGCGAAGGTGGCGCCGAGCACCGGCACGGCGCGGGCTAAATATTACCTACATCGGTTAAACGCAATACATATGATGTACATTAGTTTTTTTTTGCTCAAATGGGGGTAATTACCCCACTTGATGTCATAATGGAGCCTTCCGGCGGGGGTGATGGCGAATGAGTGCTAAGTGAGAAATTATAGCGGATTCAACTGATGATGGTGCACACCCCGCACCCATATCTACCCCAGTCTACCCCAGTTTCTGCTTCAGTTTCACAGCATTATCGCAAAGAGCATGAAAACCAGCTGATGGTAAATTATCTTCAGCATTTTGCTACAGTTTAACTGCCGTTATACTTTGGGAACCACTGATCTAAGTTCAAGAACAACAGGACACATATAAACGTATATTCCTGCCCCTCGATGGACCTAGAAGTAAAAGCCTGAAGTTATGCTGTACCGCATAGCTTGAAGCCCAGCACTGCGGTCTGCTCATTGCACAATGAGGAGAGACGACGTGTTATTCTGGTCATCAAAAGGGGGTAACCATGCCCTTGACGCTGAACACCACTGTTCGATATCCACGCTACCCTGCACGCGCCACTCGATTCGTCCGGAAAACACGCTTCCCAGCCAACACCTAATGCGAAAGCAATATAGAACACAACCCGTGTCATTTTGCATCTGTGTTCGTTGCAGCGTGTACACGATGATCTCAGAGTGAGCGTCGTTTGTGCCGGCAATAGTGACGCATGTGATAACTATGGTGACGCTTGACGCTCTGCTAGCAATAGTGACGCCCGTGATGGCAATGGTGACGCTCTGCTAGCAATAGTGACGCCCGTGATGACAATGGTGACGCTCTGCTAGCAATGGTGACGCTCTGCTAGCAATAGTGACGCCCGTGATGACAATGGTGACGCTCTGATAGCAATAGTGACGCCCATGATGACAATTGTGACGCTCTGCTAGCAATAGTGACGCCCTTGATGGCAATGGTGACGCTCTGCTAGCAATGGTGACGCTCTGCTAGCAATAGTGACGCCCGTGATGACAATGGTGACGCTCTGCTAGCAATGGTGACGCTCTGCTAGCAATAGTGACGCCCGTGATGACAATGGTGACGCTCTGATAGCAATAGTGACGCCCATGATGACAATTGTGACGCTCTGCTAGCAATAGTGACGCCCGTGATGTCAATAGTGACGCTCTGCTAGCAATAGTGACGCCCGTGATGTCAATGGTGACGCTCTGCTAGCAATAGTGACGCCCGTGATCACAATTGTGACGCTCTGCTAGCAATAGTGACGCCCGTGATGTCAATGGTGACGCTTGACGCTCTGCTAGCAATAGTGACGCCCGTGATGGCAATGGTGACGCTCTGATAGCAATAGTGACGCCCGTGATGGCAATGGTGACGCTCTGATAGCAATAGTGACGCCCGTGATGACAATGGTGACGCTCTGCTAGCAATGGTGACGCTCTGCTAGCAATAGTGACGCCCGTGATGACAATGGTGACGCTCTGATAGCAATAGTGACGCCCATGATGACAATTGTGACGCTCTGCTAGCAATAGTGACGCCCGTGATGTCAATAGTGACGCTCTGCTAGCAATAGTGACGCCCGTGATGTCAATGGTGACGCTCTGCTAGCAATAGTGACGCCCGTGATCACAATTGTGACGCTCTGCTAGCAATAGTGACGCCTGTGATGTCAATGGTAACGCTTGACGCTCTGCTAGCAATAGTGACGCCCGTGATGACAATGGTGGCGCTCTGCTAGCAATAGTGACGCCCGTGATGTCAATGGTGACGCTCTGATAGCAATAGTGACGCCCGTGATGTAAATGGTGGCGCTCTGCTGGCAATAGTGACGCCCGTGATGACAATGGTGACGCTTGTCGCTCTGCTAGCAATAGTGACGCCCGTGATGTCAATAGTGACGCTCTGATAGCAATAGTTACGCCCGTGATGACAATGGTGACGCTCTGCTAGCCATAGTGACGCCCGTGATGTCAATAGTGACGCTCTGCTAGCAATAGTGACGCCCGTGATGTCAATGGTGACGCTCTGATAGCTATAGTGACGCATGTGGTGACAACTGTGGCGCTGTGCCGACAGATGTGGCGATGGTGGAGGAGCTGGCGGAGACTGCGATGCACCCGGCGTGTGCGGCCATTTTGGCGCAAGATGGCGGCACGATCCTCTACAGGAAGTGTTCGTACTGTCGCCGCCAGGACTGCAGGACGATCGTGTACTGAGGAAAACGCGGACTATAGGTCTATAGGACTATAGGACTATATAGGACTCGCGGACTATAGGACTATCTTGTACTCAGGTTAAATCAGGACTGCTAAAGTACCGTTAGCTGTGCTGATGTCAAGACTATAGATATATCGTCTACTCAAATGAAATCGGGACTATAGACGTATGTCGCTTATTGGGCTGAAATCAGGACTAAAAAGGTTATCATGTACCATGTATTTGTGTTTCTGTTGTTGTTGTATTTCTGTTTGTGTTGTATTTCTGTTGTTGTTGTATTTATGTTGTTGTATTTATGTTGTTGTATTTATGTTGTTATATTTATGTTGTTGTATTTATGTTGTTGTATTTATGTTGTTGTATTTATGTTGTTGTATTTATGTTGTTGTATTTATGTTGTTGCATTTATGTTGTTGTATTTATGTTGTTGTATTTATGTTGTTGTATTTCTGTTGTATTTTTATTTCTGTTCCATTTATATTTATGTTGTATTTGTATTACTGTTGTATTTGTATTACTGTTGTATTTGTATTACTGTTGTATTTGTATTACTGTTGTATTTCCATTTCTGTTGTTGTTGTGTTACCGTTGTATTTCGGCTGCAATGCAGTACACATGTCAGAGAGGGGTCAATATTTGAGCGTTTGTGGGCGTTTCTACTACCTAGTATAACTGTCATAATGGTTTACTGCTGGTGTCCGGACACAGATCTTACAAAGGGGTTAACATCGATGCGCTTACTGGCCTTCCTGCTGGCGGTAATTCTCAGATTTGCTGCTGGCGGTAATTCTCAGATTTGCTGCTTGCGGTTATTCCCAGATCTGACGTCACACTGGCGTTCATGTCGGTGCTCATTGTCGAATTGTCCGCGGTGTTTGGCGATTGACGCGGTAGTTGGCGCGGTGTTTGGCGCCGTCCGCGGTGTTTGGCGCCGTAGTTGACGATGCTCTGAGGCTGCATGCTGAAGCCCTGTGCTGAGCATGATAGCTGTGTCGCCGCCGCCAGCTTAGACAGAGGAAGCTGATGTGGAAGCTCTCAGTGCCGTCACCCGGTGGCGGGCAGGGGCGGCGCCACGGATTTTTGTCAGGGGGGGAGGGGCAAGTCCAAATCTAGGGGCCTCTATTTCGGAGGGGGCCTCCATTTGAAAAGGGGCCTTTGACTACCTGGCTCCTCTCACCTCCCCTCTGGCTTCCAGAGGGCCGCTTCTGGACTTCAGGAATACCTCTGACCTCCGTATTACCCCTCTGGCCTACAGGGGCCCCTGACATCAAGGGAGACCCTCTGGCCTACAGGGCCCCTGGCATCAAGGGAGACCCTCTGGCCTACAGGGGCCCCCTGACCTCATGGGAAACCCTCTGGCCTACAGGGGCCCCCTGGCCTCATGGGAGACCCTCTGGCCTACAGGGCCCCTGACATCAAGGGAGACCCTCTGGCCTACAGGGCCCCCTGGCCTCAAGGGAGACCCTCTGGCCTACAGGGCCCCCCTGGCCTCATGGGAGACCCTCTGGCCGACAGGGCCCCTGGCCTCAAGGGAGACCCTCTGGCCTACAGGGCCCCTGACATCAAGGGAGACCCTCTGGCCTACAGGGGCCCCTGTCCTCATGGGAGACCCTCTGGCCTACAGGGGCCCCCTGGCCTCATGGGAGACCCTCTGACCTATAGGGCCCTCTGGCCTCAAGGGAGACCCTCTGACCTATAGGGCCCTCTGGCCTCAAGGGAGACCCTCTGACCCTAGCTGGCCTATCTGGCTTCCAGAGGTCCCACTCTAGCCTTCAGAGGCCTTTCTGACATTTGTAGGACCCCCTCTGGCTTACAGGGGTCCACCTCAGACATATATGGGTCCCCCTCTGACCTCCCCTCTGGCTTCCACATGGCCTCCTCGGGCTTTCAGACCTCCATAGGACCCCCTTCTGACTTCCATGGGCCATGTGACCTCTGCGATGGAGCCTGCGAGATGGAGCCTCTTCGAAACATGGGGGAGCCTCCTTAAATGACAGGTGGTCAACAAAATATATCCCCCCCGCCTGACAACAGAGGGGACGACTGTCCCTCGTGACCCGTGACCCCCCCCCCCCCCCCCCCCCCCCCCCTCCGATGGCGCCGCCGCTGATGGCGGGACTCGGGATGGCGGGAATGTTTGATCTCCGGCTGCCTCTGCCGCTGGCGAAATACTGATGACCAGCTAACTACCGAGATCTTGATTGCAGATTCAGATATAAATGGTGCTTTCACCACGGGATGTGAAAGAAGGCAAGAAAGAAGGATTTTTTCAGCTGCTTATTTTCAGACTGAAGAGTTTTTCTTCAGCTTGGCATGAAAATCAGACAGGTCATTATGTATGTGTGCCTTCTTACTTTGACGCTTATTCTACGTCTCTTTTTTACGTCTCTGTTTCGGTGATGCTGATAAATGTCAGAACTCAGAAATCTCATGGTAGTATTTGACACTACCTTCACTCTGAAATAACTGTATACATTTATACACTCAATGACTGGCATACACATTGCAGAATCATGGTTAAGGCTGTTCATTTTACACTTAGGTACTTCTGAAAATTGGTCATTTTCCCTTTGTTTACGTTGATTTTATTTTACTTTCCGCTCACTCCTATCTTACCTGCCTGCAGCAGCAATAATAGGAATACAATAATAGGATAACAATAGGAATACAATAATAGGATAACAATAGGAATACAATAATAGGATAACAATAGGAATACAATAATAGGATAACAATAGGTATACGATCTGACTGGTAATGAGTATCACTATTACCCCAAGTTCTTGGTATAAGTATAAGGAGCATTATCAGCGAAACGTCCCTTCCTTGTTACGATGGGACATAGAGCGGCAATCAAAATGTGAAAATATCGATATCGAGACGATCTTCACCGGGCGAAGTGCTCCACCACCGGGCGATGTGCTCCACCACCGGGCGATGTGCTCCACCACCGGGCGATGTGCTCCACCACCGGGCGAAGTGCTCCACCACCGGGCGAAGTGCTCCACCACCGGGCGAAGTGCTCCACCATTGGTGCTCTATTTCCAAGCGACTTTCAAGCATTCCTCGGGATTTTATGGAATGCTGCTCAATGCTGCTCATACAAATCAGTCACACCACGAGTGGCTAAATTATTAGACAAGTAGCTGACGATGATGAATGAATTTAGTCACTAGAAATGCTACGTATTGGTGTTGTATCACGTCGTACTATTCCATCCTTATAGCCAATCATGTATACCATGTAATAATGTATCGCGTATCATGTATACCATGTAATAATATATCGCGTGTCATGTATACCATGTATGGCAATCATGTATACCATGTAATAATATATCGCGTATCATGTATACCATGTAATAATATATCGCGTATCATGTATACCATGTAATAATATATCGCGTATCATGTATACCATGTAATAATATATCGCGTATCATGTATACCATGTAATAATATATCGCGTATAATGTATACCATGTAATAATATATCACGTATCATGTATACTATGTAATAATATATCGCGTATCATGTATACCATGTAATAATATATCGCGTATCATGTATACCATGTAATAATATATCACGTATCATGTATACTATGTAATAATATATCACGTATACCATGTATGATTATATCGCGTATCATGTATACCGTGTAACGTTATATCGTGTATCATGTATACCATGTATGGCAATCAAGTATGCCATGTAAGTATGTATGTCTCTATCTCTGTTGCCTCCAAACTACCACGCCCACTATTAGAAAACATATACACGACGTACATACGACCTTATTTCGACTACTGTGACGCCATTTTCGATGGGCATCTCACAGCTTACGCCGAACGAAGACTAGAGACACTGCAAAACCGCGCTGCTAGACTTGTTACCGGGACATATTTTAGAACTTCCACTGACAAACTTAGACTCGAGCTTGGTTGGGACCGACTAACAACTAGACGAGAAATGCATCGACTAACGCTCTTCTGGCACCTATCCAGATGTACGTTCGTTCCAGACTATATCAAACAAACTTTTCCCCAACCACGACACACTGACACAGTTAGGACACTCATAAATTCGAACACTTTGACGCTTCCTTTTAATAGAACCTCACGATTTCAAAAATCGTTCATACCTGACACTACTCGTAAATGGAATAAATTACCACCACATGTACAGTCCCAACAACCATCACGAACCTTCAAAAAATAGATCACAGCTTTGTTGGGAGCAAGGCATCCACCTAATTATTACACTCTCGGCTCCAAACCCTGTAACATAATACACACTTAGCTACGGCTAGGAAATTCAGATATAAATACACACCTGTTCCAAATACAAAAATCACCAAACCCACACTGCCAATGCGGACACAGAACAGAAACCACATTGCACTTCATGTTACACTGCCCACTTTACGCGCCACTCGGACAAAGTCTCTTTCAAAACATCTCCACAGAACATTTAAACACTGTGTTAGAACAGACATTTTGTTCTGGTCTTTAAAAGAAATGTCACAATCATGAATTCACTGAATGAAGAGCATCACGAAGAAACTGTCACGAGCGAATATTCTAAATTATTGTTTTTTGTTGAAATGTATGGAAGGAAACAAGAATAGATATATTATAATGTGGGCGAGGAGGGATGCCATTGTTATAATTAAGTTTATGTGAGGGAAAATGATCTTAACCAAGTCAAATATTTTAATTTGGATTTTTTTAAACGGAAAGATAGACAGACAAGCTTTCGGCATTACGCCATTATCAGGTTCGCCATTATCATTTCGCCATTATCAGGTTCGCCATTATCATTTCGCCATTAGTAATGCCGAAAGTTTGTTTGTCTATCTTCCTGTTTTTTTCTCTAAAAATAAAAATATTTGACATGGTTAAGATAATTTTCCCTCACATAATCTTAAGAATATATATACTTTGATTTCATTTAGATAGCTGTGGTATATATATATATATGATTTAATTGTGTTTGTTTTCCCCGTCGAGGCTGCTTCTGTTATCGTTAAAACCAGTAAATGCCATTCAATATATTGCGTTTAACGTTCAGTTGTTTTATTGAGGCGGTGGCGGAAACAGTATTAACGTAAACAGTCTTCAGGTGTAATGTATTCTTTAGTTTCCATGCTTAGTAAAGTAAGGTAAAGATGGAATCCCCGAGTGTTGCCGATCGTGCAAAATTGGAAAGTAAAATAATGGAGGCTATTGCGGACATTTTGGAAGACTCAGATGAAAACGAAAATGGAATTTACTGCAAGTGACAGGGTATCACAAACATCTTCGAAACGAAACTGTGCCTGTGTTATCAGGAAGGATAATATATCCTTCGGTTATCGAAGAAGCCCGGACAGCGGGCCTGGTGGCAAAATTAGAGTCGATGAAGAAAAGGAATGCATTACAGAAGCAAATTAGCGAACAAAAAACGAAATTAACTGAAATGAATCTTGAAATGGAAATTGAACAGGCCATGGCTCAACAAGCTGTCCTATCAAAATACGATCATAGTTCAATCAAACCGTCAACGTCATCGAAATGCGAACATGACCGTCATCCGATTCAACCGACAATGGATTTGAAATACGAACAAACCGACACGAACGTTCATCAGACATATAAGAAATTCGACACTAATGCACCTAAAACGAGAGATTCTTTATACATGATAGGAGGCATGCTTTTGCCAAAGATGACAGTGGAAACGTTTGATGGCGATGCCATGAAATTCGGAAGTTTTCTTCGTCAATTTGAAAATAGCATAGCATCAAAGACCGATATCGAGGAAGAGAAATTATATTACTTAGAACAAATGGCCACTGGCAAACCGAAAGATATTGTCGAAACCTGCCTGCACGTGCCACCAGGAGAAGGCTACCTGGAGGCGCGGCGACTCCTAGACAAAAGGTATGGAGATAAATCCAAAGTTGCCACATCACTAGTCACTAAAATTATTGCTTGACCCTTCATTCATTCAAACGATGTG
The DNA here is from genome assembly GCA_036785665.1 of Chirona hameri. Classification (NCBI taxonomy): domain Eukaryota; kingdom Metazoa; phylum Arthropoda; class Thecostraca; order Balanomorpha; family Balanidae; genus Chirona; species Chirona hameri. The sequence continues at coordinate 25,540 of JAXIVJ010015195.1, forward strand.
AATGGGCTTGACGGATTTTCCATATTCTTGAGAGGGTGCCTCAATTCACTGACAAATAGTCCGCATGGCATGACGGAAGTTGACGCCAGAACCATTCGTCATATTTTAGGCCGTTTACCACCTGATGTTACTGAAAAATGACGGGATGCTGCAGATCTCATAGAAGTGAACCAAAACAGAAACCCTAATTTCGAAGACTTCGTGTTATTCATGTTGCTCCTTGGTACGGAAAACAATTGTTCACTGTCTCATCTAGAAGTTATCCCGATGATACTTTTACAAAAGTAAAGACTATGGCCGGAAGCAGCTGTTCTTCAACCTTGACTTGCAACTTTTGCAACATGGCACACGATACAGCAGAATGTGCAACACTAGCCGAATTACCAACCCAAGAAAAACTACGTTTTGTCATGAAATTGGGCCTATGCTATGGGTGCTTGAGGAGGGGGCATACGTCAGTCGCGTGCCCGCAAAGGAAGACGTGTGGACTATGTAATTGCCGACATCCAACCTCCTTGCATAGGAAAGATCTACAAGCTAAACGTGACGAAGGTGTTGTTTCTTTGCATACTTGTCCGACGTGGGCCCTGTACATGGTTCTAAATTACACGTCGTCCCGTTATTGGTGACTTGGGGGACACAGACAGTCGGAACCAATGCTTTCCTGGATTCTGGTTCAACACATTCGTTCTGTTCGCATACACTCTTAAATCAGCTAAATTGCAAGCCCGAAGAAACCACAACAATGAATTTAACTACTGTGCAAAATCGAACTCGCTTACCAAGTCACGTGGTCAGAGGAATAGTGGCCAAGGATCTTAACGAAAATAATTATCTTGTATTGCCACCTTTGCTATTGCTAACATTATAGAGAATTCCAGTCGGTCTAAATGATATCCAAACGAATAGTGATATGTTTCAATATCTTCGTGACAAAGGAGTTGAAATAGCGCAAGTAGAAGGTGATGTAGGGCTGCTTCTGGGAAGTAATGATGCTTTGGCCATGGAGCCATTGCAGGTTGTCAACAGTCAAGACGGCGGACCATTTGCGATAAAGACCAGATTCGGTTGAATTCTCAGTGGAGCGGGAAACATGAATAATCCGAGTGTCAACAGCATATGGGTAACCAACGAGTGGGATACAATCCAGGGAAAATTGACAACAGAGGAGAGGGGGCCGTCCGCTGAGGATGGCATGTGTTCAAGTTGACGCATCATGTACGAGGACCGAAGATGGCAAATTTCAAATAGATTTACCGCTACCAAGTAACAAATTAAGACTTCCTAGTAATCGCATGATGGCAATCAAGAGATTAGAAACAATAAAGAAAAAATGCATAAGAAATTCAGAGTTCTTTCGAGATTATGCAACGCAGATGAACGAAATCATCAGTAAATGATATGCAGAAAGGGTTCCTGAAATGGATCAGGGAACGGACGGAAAGGTGTGGTATTTGCCACACCATGGTGTTTATCATCCTCGGAAGCCAGGCAAGGTACGAATTGTGTTCGATTGTGCGGCAAAGTATCAGGGTACCAGTCTAAATGACGAACTTCTTCAAGGTTGGAACCTGAACCTGACAACCTGAATGACCTGAACCTGAACCTGACGAATTCGTTGGTTGATGTATTGTTACGATTCCGATAGGAAAAGGTAGCCATCATGGGAGACATCGAGTCTATGTTTATGATGGTGCTCCCTGAGAAAGATCGTAACCTTTTCCGTTTTCCGTGGTGGCCAAACAATGACTTCATATCCAGCCAGAGAGTATAGAATGACCAGACACCTATTCGGGGCGACCTGATCGCCCAGCTGCGCAAACTATGCACTACGAAGAACCGCTCTGGACTACGGCCATCATTTCGAACCGGAAGTTCCCAAAACAATATGCGAACATTGATATGTCGACGATTGCCTCAAGTCCGTTGATACAGAAGAAGAGGGGACCCAGCGTGTAACAGATCTGAGGAGATTGTGCGCCATGGGTAGATTGCATTTGACTAATTTAGTGAGTTACAGCAGGAAAGTTTTGAACGTTGTACCCAGGACAGATCGTTCAAAACAGGTCAAAACACTGGACTTGGTGAAAGACTGTTTACCCTCTAAACGAGCTCTTGGCATTTACTGGCACAGGGAAGATTATTATTTTGGCTTCGATGTCGACATTTCCCGTCTTTCGACGATGCCTTGCACTCGACGTGGGATTTTATCGGTTATAGCGTCCATTCACGATGCATTGGGGGTGCTCAGTACATGCATAATGACAGCAAACATTGTATTGCAAGAGCTTAGTCGCATGCAGATAGGATGGGACGAAGAAAACCTCTCACGTTAAAACGAACATGGGATAATTGGCTGCGGCATCTTCCGTTGCTATCTACGTTTAAAGTTAGAAAATGTTTAAAATCACCTCGCCTGGGAAAGGTAGCACGGATAGAACTCCATCATTTTGCTGACGCCAATCTGGTCTGATGGTCCTGGTTTTCTGGTTTGATGGTCCAATCTTTGTTACAACACATGCAGTGGAAAGACGGACCCGATTCCTTTTGGAAACCAAGAACATAGAGGTTATGTTTTGTGATGACAATGATCTACCCGAGGATGATCCGGAGGTGAAAAAGGTCACGACGGCCGCTTGTATGATTCAGAAGAATATGGCGGACAATTCGCATCCAATTCGCAGACTGATAAATTACTATTCGTCATGGAGAAGGTTGACGCGGGCAGTTACATGGTTACTTCGTGTAAAGTCTCATCTTCGTGGAAAGCTAGAGGCCACCCATGGTATTCAACTGAAGGACATGTTTGAGGCTGAACATGTTATTCTCTAACACGATCAGGACTTCGCATTGCAGCAATAAAACATGGTCTAGGTTCAGGAGCGTTACGGCGAAACAGCGACATCTATCGTCTGGACCCAGAAATACATGACGGACTTATACGAGTTGGCGGACGACTGCGCAATTCCTCTTTGCATTACTCGGCCAAACATCCCATACTCTTCCTTTTGAGTCGGTGACTTTTCCATCAAAAGGAAAGGTCACCGACTCAAAAGGAAAGGTCATCAAAAGGAAAAGGAATCATCAAAAGGAAAGGTCACCGACTTGTTAATTCAGAAGGTGCATGAAGAGGTGGGACATGGGCGAAGAGAGCATGTTCTCTCAGAATTGAGGAAATATTGTTGGATCGTAAAAGGGAACAGTGTAGTCAGAAGGGTTCTAGGAGGTTGTGTTCAATGTAGGAGAATCCGACGTCAGCCAGGGAAACCAAAATCGGCCGATTTACATCAAGACCGGGTCAGTGCCCTCGACCCTCCGTTCACAAATACGGGTACTGATCTATTTGGCCCATTCTTTGTTACGCGAGGACGGGGTCAAGGGAAAAGATACGGCGTTATATTGTCTTGCCTGAACACGCGAGCTATTCATATAGAAGTAGCCTGTAGTATTTCCACGAACTCCTTTATATGTGCGCTCCGTAGATTCTTAGCACGTAGAGGACCAATACAAATTATGAGATCTGATCAGGGTACAAACTTGGTAGGGACCAGGCGAGAGCTGAGCAGAGAACTGAGTTATTTGACCGAGCGAAGTCCAGAACTTAAAGAAGAAATGCGAAAAAGGAAAGTAGAGTGGATACTGAACCCATCCTATGCAGCCAATTTTGGTGGTGCGTGGGAACGTATGATTCGAAGCGTCAGAAAAGTTCTTGATTTTTTGCTGCATTTACAGAAGTTGACCGACGAAACTCTGCAAACATTTCTGTGTGAAGTGGAATTCATTTTGAATAGTCGCCCTCTGACACCGGTTTCGGCAGATCCAAGAGACCTAAATCCATTAACGCCAAACGATATTGTATTATCGAGAAACTCAGCAATCCCAGCTGGTCTGCTCCAACAAAACGACTTGCATAGTAGAAGGTTGTGGCGACAAGCTGAAGTATTTCGCTGACCAATTCTCGAGGCGGTGGAGGAAAGAGTATGCCTTTTTACTACAAGAAAGAGTATCAGGACAGCGACCAAGACCAAATGTTGCAGTAGGAGATGTTGTCGTTCTTGTCGACAATTATGTTCCAAGGGGACAATGGCCTTTTGGTTTGATCAAAGCGTTACGAATGAGTAAGGATGGGCTGGTGCGATCTGCCATGGTTCTTACTGGAGGCAAACGACAAAGCGCCCTATCAACAAGATAGTCCTGGTGGTGCCGGTCTCTGCAACACTGAGTTAAAACCGAGCAAGTGGTTTTAACGGAGGCAGTGTTAGAGCAGACATTTTGTTCTGGCCTTTAAAAGAAATGTCACAATTGCAGTAGGCTGCGCACAGCAACATGCCAATCAATTGGTCGAGTCGGGGTATATACAAAATACAACAAATACAACCGCGCATAGCACATACCTCATATATACATGTATACTATGTACTACATGTAAAATATACTATAAACAACATGTAAAAAAAATACTATACTTATATGCATAAATTCACATACCGCATACCTCATACCTATCTACCTCATATATACCTCATACCACATACCTATCTACCTCATATATACCGCATACCACATACCTATCTACCTCATATATACCGCATACCACATACATATCTACCTCATATATACCACATACCACATACCTATCTACCTCATATATACATGTATACTATCCTTATATGCATATATTCACATACCACATACCACATACCTATCTACCTCATATATACCTCATACCTCATACCTATCTACCTCATATATACCGAATACCTCATACCTATCTACCTCATATATACCGAATACCTCATACCTATCTACCTCATATATACATTTATACTATCCTTCTATGTATATATTCACATACCACATACCACATACCTATCTACCTCATATATACCGAATACCTCATACCTATCTACCTCATATATACATGTATACTATCCTTCTATGTATATATTCACATACCACATACCACATACCTATCTACCTCATATATACCGAATACCACATACCTATCTACCTCATATATACATGTATACTATACTTCTATACATATATACACATTTACGTCGAATACATATACACACAATGCCTACCTCACCTAAAGACGAGCTTCTAGACATATACATATACGTCCTAATGAATATAACACATACCTATCTATATCATATATACATGTATACTATACTTATATGCATATATACACATACCACATACCACATACCTATCTACCTCATATATACCGAATACCACATACCTATCTACCTCATATATACATGTATACTATACTTCTATACATATATACACATTTACGTCGAATACATATACACACAATGCCTACCTCACCTAAAGACGAGCTTCTAGACATATACATATACGTCCTAACGAATATAACACATACCTATCTATATCATATATACATGTATACTATACTTCTATGCATATATACACATACCACATGCCACACACCTATCTACCTCATATATACCGCATACCACATACCTATCTACCTCATATATACCCATACCACATACCTATATACCTCATATATACATGTATACTATACTTCTATGTATATATATATATATATATATATATATATATATATATATATATATATATATATATATATATATATATATATATATATATATATATATATATATACACACATTTACATCAAATACATATACACACCATGCCTACCTCACCTAAAGACGCGCTTCATATACGTCCTACCGAATATATACAATAATTATCGAACACCTTTTTTCCTATACAGATCAATGCATTTACGTTACCGAGACTCACACGTGCAGCCCCCACCACCACCCACCCACTCCGCCCCCCAAACTCCCTCAAATGGACATGAACCCCACCATCCCACGCATCCAGACCCAAGAATACAAAATAGAAATTATGCAAGAATAAATGCACATATCCACCGAACAGTCAGACTCAGATACAAAGAGATATCAGAGTAAAGGCCATGATGAGGTTTGTGTGTTAGGGGTTGGTTTGAGCTCACGAATAAAAAGGGATTCCCAAATCTTTCGATCAGGGCCATCTTTGGACACATGCAGAATTTGGATGGAGACGTTGCTGCTGTCCAGCTGCGCGTCTGGGTGTTTTTTTATGGATGCCAAACGGGGTGTCTGTTTTCTTGTTCTTATTCATAGCATCTCTGATATGCTCATTGAATCTGAGTCTGACTGAGCGTCGAAAAACTCCGATATAGTATGACTCATTTTTCGCACATAGTTGGCAGTCCATGCGGTAGATTACGTTTTTTGTGTGACACATCCCACGCAACCCCGCCTCGCAACAGTTACACTGTCTTCCCCCTCCAGGGTAGGGTGCGGGAAGGTAGGCCGTTCTTACTAGTTTTTGCCTAAGACTAGGGCCTCCTTTCCACGTCACTCGAACGTTCAGATGACTCGCTCTGATGATTCCACCCTGCGACAAAGCGAGTCATCGACGAATGGGAGGGATAGGAAGATGGGTGAAGTATTAGGTCTGGTTACTGACTTTCTGCGCAGAGTTTCGGCCTTTAGCTTTTTAACTAGATGAGGTGGGTAGCCGTTTCTTATGAAAAGATCCTCAATTATCCTCAAACTACGTGCTCTCGGGAGCCCGGGGGAGGAGACCCTGACAGCGCGTAGTATTTGGGAGCGTACGGCGTTTTTCTCTAGGTAGAGCGGAATGAAAATGAATAATGACCGGTGCTGCCATGGGTTTGACGTACAGCTCACTGGAGTAGGCTCCCGACTCAGTGATCGATATTTTGGTGTCTAGGAATGTCA
>JAXIVJ010015196.1:0-27500 GCA_036785665.1 Chirona hameri
GGTTGCTGAACTGCTGATTGTTGAACTGCTGGTTGTCAAACTGCTGGTTGTCGAACTGCTGGTTGTCGAACTGTTGGTTGTTGAGAACAACGCCAGCGCCTCCGTTCTCGGCCCAGAACAGCTCCGGGTGCTCCCGCCTCAGCTGGGCGTACTCGGGGATCTGAGCTGGCGCCTGAGGCAGGTGGGCGCCCTGGGCTTGGAATCCGTTCTCGTCGGCAGTGTAGGTGACCCGGTAGGTGTTGCCGTCTTCAGCGATGAACTCGTAGCTGCCCTGCTGAGATAGGCTACCGGTCTCGGGCTCAGAGCCGCGGGTTGAGCGGCCGACCTGCTCCGCCTGAGGGCACAGAGCGGACGGAAAGGTCAGACAAACAGACACACCGAGTCAGCGGCAGATGTTGCAGATGTTTTCATTTGTGTGCCTCTCGATAACAGGCAAAACACGCACATGCAGTGATTATCAGCATTTACACATACCCTCTGTTGGGATACGGATCAGTCTGGAGCCATCCCTGAACTGGGATTCGAACATGGGACCTGCTATAGAAAGCGACCGGCAGAATCTAGAAGCTGCATTGCAACGCCCCTCACACTTTCAGGACGATCCGTATTGCTTCTAAAATCAGTATTGGAGGTGGTATTGCTTCTAAAACGTCTGACCTGTTAATCTTATTGCGACCACTGATACCGAGCACGCGTCTTCCCAGTCGGGAGGAATAATTTGAGAGTCAAAAGCATACTCAAATCCTCCTGACCAGGGTGAACAAGTTTCCATCTTGACACCACTTGCTGAACTGCATGCAGTTCACACCGTGGATGGTCACACGACCTCTAAATCTCATCAGCGGATAGAAAGTGGCTTCAAATCCTCTCAATGGGAGGTAATGCTGCATTGCAGCTCCACAAAATTCAAATAAGAAGTAAACAATATTCCCGGAAATATTGTATAGTATTGGCGTTTGACCATGGTTGAATGTGTGTCCGTTCTCCTAGTGCTTACCTTATGGCCATCGCTCAGTTCGTATGCATACTCGTAGTTTCCGGTTTGGTCCTGCTCAAACCGCGAGTTGACAGTCCGCACGCCGTTGTCGGCGAAGCTCTGGCTGCCGCTGTCGCTGACGAACTGCTGGTTGTTGTTGTTGCTAACGAACTGCTTGTTATCGCTGACAAACTGGTTGTTGTCGCTGACGAACTGTTGGTTGTTGTTGCTGACGAACTGCTGATTGCCGAACTGATCGACAAACTGCTGCGGAGCCGCCGCGGCCAGCGCCACCAGACAGGAGATCACGAACTGAAATACCGGTGAGAAACACTGCATTAGCGACAGACCATCGTCACCGAAATGTCAGGACAAAATGAAACGGGAGAACATGAAATGTCTCGGTGTTCCACCAACCTGCACCAGTCACCACCCCCTCCGCTGCCCGGTGCCTCTCACCAGCTGAGGAGCCAGCTCTCTCCCCTTCCTCTCTCTATATCCTCGCTGTTTCGTCCACTCACCAGCTTCATGGCTCCGGTGTGCGTGCTGTGAGGAGGGCAGCAGACGACAAACTGATGCCCTTCACCTTCTTCTGCCGGCTTATATGGCCGGTCGGCGACCTCGACCCGAACCCCCGGCCACCGCACGCCACTCAGGCAAACCCAGTCACGTGACCCGTAGCCACCACACGCCACTCAGGCAAACCAAGTCACGTGACCCGTAGCGACTGCACGCCACTCAGGCAAACCAAGTCACGTGACCCGTAGCCACCACACGCCACTCAAGCAAACCAAGTCACGTGACCCGTAGCCACTGTACGCCACTCAGGCAAACCAAGTCACGTGACCCGTAGCCACTGCACGCCACTCAGGCAAACCAAGTCACGTGACCCGTAGCCACTGCACGCCACTCAGGCAAACCAAGTCACGTGACCCGCGGCCACCGCACGCCACTCAGGCAAACCAAGTCACGTGACCCGCAGCCACCGCACGCCACTCAGGCAAACCAAGTCACGTGACCCGCAGCCACTGCACGCCAGTTGGACACTCGGATGCGGCACGTGACCGCTGGAGACTGCCGTGACTCGTCAGTAGCGTTGTGTAGTTGCGTGATCGCCCGGGGGCAGCGTGGGGGTGGGATGGTGCGATGAGCGGCGTGGAACTACTCCCATGTCGAGTGGCGGATTTCCAATCTCCCTCCTGTCAGATGCATCAGCTCGGGCAAGTTGCACAGCTGGGGTCATGATTTTTATCTGCTCGATGTAAGATTGTGAAATACAGACAGTTATTTTCTGTTTTATCCGGACCTGGATAGATCGATACGGCGTTTTCGTCTGTTTTACACGGCGTACCCTTCCGTATTTAACCCTATTTGTAACAGGCTCCTGCTACCCCTATTTGTAACAGGGGGGGGGGGGGCTGATTCCGCCCCCCCCCCCGGAGATCTCGAGATCTACCCGTCGATTTTCCAAAATTAAACGGTGTTTGGTTCCCCTGAACACGATCTACATTTATAAATAATAAAAAAAATATAAATTTGGGATAGGGGGGGCAACAGGGGGGCAAAAACTACAAATTGTAGTGGTATTTTTGATACAACATAGCTGTCATGTTTATCAACCGATTTTAACACAACTAATAGGAATCGATAGAGATTGAATTGGACATTGATATATGACGGTGACGTTTGAAAATCCAAAAATCATAGGCGTGTGCAGGTCACTCAATATGGGGGTGAAGTAAATGCGTAATAAAACCATTTTTTGATGTTGTTTTTTTGATAAATGAAATGTCATGTGATTGAGACATTAGAAAAAACAGTTATAAATCATAATTTTTGCCATACGTGGTACCAGGTTAGTGAAAAGGGGGGTATAATTGGGAAAAATATTAACCGCAGACAAGTTGCTACCCAGCACTATAAATATGTTACTGATCGTAGATAGTTCCTTTTTGCAAGTTGTACTTCATCATAGGCGTATCCAGGATCCAAACGGGGGCGGGGCGCAAGACCTTTTGATAAGTATATTATCCGCTGTTATGATACTAACTAGTCAACAGTGACTATTTCACTTACAACTTCAAGTAACATTGCTACCCCCCTTTTTACCCTACCTGGACTCGCCTATTATCTTATAATCGTTCGTAGAGTAGCCTGTGGTGCGTGTTTAATCCTAAAACTGCAGTATGTTATGTCATTGTACGCCCATGCCTCTTAGTTTCTTTGCAATAATATGACCCCCTTTCTTCAATTCCTGAGCGCGCCTCTGCAAAAAATGACTTTATTCCCTTTTCTGGTCTCATATGTGCATATATTATTAAAGCTAAAAGTATATTGCGCCTTTATCGCTGGCATATCGTCATCACCACGCCAGTCACCCCCTTTTCATGTTCCTGAACACGCCCCTGAAACTCTATATGTAATAAATTATGCAAATAATGGAAGCAGAAGCTATCTTTTACATCTTGATAGCTATAAATGCCCTTACATTGCTCTATTGGCTTCCCGCCAAGCATTGAACACTTCCTGGAACCCCCCCCCCCCCCTTTTCCAAGCCCTGAAACCGCCTCTGCCTTGCAATTTGTATGATATTTCATTAACATCAACTAATTTGCACTTGTTGCAATCACCGTAAGCCGATGTAACTCCTTCATACTTGATGCAGTTAGGAAGAAACCGTGAAGATCGCATTTCCGTATTATCGCCAAATGTCGCCTCCGAACCCACCCAAAAGTGTGCCTGGAACCGCCTCTGTTCAGGTTAAGAACTCAAAATTTTGACTCCAAATGCGGAGTTCAATTCTATGAAAGGTCCCAAAATTTCATGAGCCTGCTCCCTGCCGTTCTGGAGATATCTGCGAAAAACATGAGGGGGGGGGGGCGGAATCCGCCCACCCCCCCCCCCCCCTGTTACAAATAGGGTTAAGTTTTGAGTTATTCACCAGCAAAGTCGATCGCCAGTCAGGAATTTCACCTTTCTCTTCCGGAGTCGGCTAGCTAACTGCTAAGGAACATATTATGAATCAGTCAACACCGACGTCAGACATACTCATACATGAATGCACACACGCACGTACAAATGTTGAATCTTGCTACATTTACCTTGCTCCAGCCGTGACAGTGTGTAAGCTGAGTTCATGGCGAAGGCGCTTCCCGCCAAAATGCCAGAGCAGCTAACCACAGTGGTCAGCTTCATCCATAATGACGTCACGTCACGTCTGACCGGCTTGTGCTGCGGCCAATCAAAGGCGGATCCAGAACGGGTGTTTTTGGGAGGGGGGGGCAAGTCCCCAAAAAGTATCACAAAATTCTGAAAACTCATCGGATTTAGCTTATGCATGGCTAGTTGATTTAAAACAAACTTTCCTTTGTAGAAGTTGCTTAGATTGTCTTCTATATCAGAATACGTTTCCGTTTTGCGCCGATTTCAGTTGGTTTGGGGACATTGCCCTCCCCACCCCGGATTCGCCCATGCGGCCAATGACCGTACCTCAGGCTGGTAAGTGGCGGCCAGAGAGCGCTGCGGCCACTCAAAAGCCGCCTTTTTCCGGCTCATCAGCTTATAAAACGGAACACTAATTGCTGAGATAGCTAAACGGCCATGTGGGTGGAGCTTTTCAGCAACGTTGGTGGGGCACAATGTCATTGGCTGGTTGTTTTGCATGGATCAGGTGAAAAAATTGTCATGTTAACGTCAGGAAACCTTCAAATCTGACAGAAGTTGGTGGCGCAAAACACAAAGTTGGTGGGGCAGTGCATCCACCACTTCATTAGGAAACTCCACCAGGGAAAGCTGCATCTTGATTTAAGTTCTTATTAAATTATTTTTTAAATATTCAGATTACCTAAATGGATGATTAATTACCGAGCGGACGCGAAGCGCCCGTGAGGTTTCTCGTCAACTTACTAGACAAATTTACATTTGACCCGGCCCGACCCGGCCCGACCCGGCCATACAGACGTTTCTCGGAAGCTAATAACTCTGCAACCACTGCTCCGATTTAGATCGGGTTTTCACCATTGGATAGTACCATCAAATCAAGTTTGATTTTGGTATGTTGTGTTCTGATATGGGTGGTCGCACAGCGCGTGGCACCGGCAGACGTCGAAATGAACTAAATACATTCTTGATAAAAAAAAGGCTTGATTTATCTAAGCATTCGTTTTGTATACGCTGAAGAATGCAGCAGCGCTCAGGAAGTACTCCCTTTTGGAAGATTTGGGAAAGGAGATGATGTGCAATTTAATCAAACTTAATTTTTATGTTGGCATGCATGGAGGCCTGGCAATTTTTATGGAGGACTAAAGGGACGAAGTGGACTTTGTGTTACTACCAGGTGTGCTCTCATACTGTTTCATATTTCAAACCTGTTTTAGCTTTACCAATGCGCGCCCGCTCGGTCATCGCCCAAAAAGGCGTTTTACTGGTTGTAGAACTTGCATCACCCTTGTCTGTATACTTTATATTTGTTTCAGTCATATTTTAACATGCCGATTTCGAGAACTGCTGGAATACAATATTCAGGGAGCGCTAAATATAGTTAATGAGACTATCGTGTACCAAATCCAACTGCGACATAGTAGTTCTCGTCAGGGCTGCGGAGTCGGATTCGAAGACGGGGTCGGAGTCGGTCGGACTCGGCAATTTTGGCCGGAGTCGGGGTCGCAGTCGGAGTCGCCACAATCTTACCGACTCCGACTCCAGCCCGGAGTTGGAGTCGACTTTTTGGCAATTGGCGATTACTTTGGTCGGTTGAATAGTCATCGGCCTAGGGACATTAACTTTACACCCCTTTCAATAGAAAATGAGTGGAACATGAAACCCATTACTCATCTAGCGGTAGATTTTCGCCTGATGAAGATGAGGAATAATTTTAACGTCATCTAATGATGATTGGAGTTTTGTAAACACAGACTCTTATGGTCACACGGCGCCCATTTTAACGCTATCGTGCTCGTTTTGTCACGGAGATTCGAATCATACCATGGTGACCAGGTTACCTAAGTGAAATTCAAAGTTTTACCTCAGGTCAAGCTAATTTAACCCTCGCCCTACGGGGGTCCTAAAACAACTCCTCCTGAGGTTTTTCTTGCATAACTTTTTACACATGCAGGAAATCTTACTGACATTTTGAGTAACTGAGTGCACACAAATTATACGTTTGTTGTGAAAATTACATTCAAATTAATTTAAGTGATTTGGGAGATAATGATGTTTTGATTACGTTGGTGGAAAAACGAGAAATGTTTGAAAAATCGTAGAAAACAGAGTTTTAAAGTAAATTGCAAACGCAATTCAGAAAAGATATCAAATGTAATTTTGTTTAAAATGGCAATCTCGAATTGTCAAAATTTTGTTTTTTTTTCCCTAAAAGAACAAAAACTGATTTTTGGGGAAAGCACCACAAAATCTAAATTCTCAAAGATGTTAGAAAAACAGTGTATATGTGAGAGAACTGATGATGGAAAACACCCAAAATAAATGCAAAGCAATATCTTTTTTTACTGAGTGATGGCTCCCTAAGTGTAAGAAACTCATGACGTAATTTTTTTTAAAATAACTTCTTTGGACTTTGTTGACCAGATGCGAACACATAATTACCTTCTCTGTATTTCTGAGACAAAAATAGTCTAGGAACATGCCTTTATATTTACATTTATTAATTTCTAATTTCGAAGTTTTCTGACAGAGCAAAATCGCTGTTCTAGACGTGGTCGATCGAGGTCATTCACTTGACCTGGAAGGTCACTGAATGACCCGAAACCTAAAAATTACATACCATAAAATAACAAACATGACAGATAACATGTTGGTTCTCACCGCGTTGCTCAATATTGCTTGGTTTTGAAGTTAACTGTGTTTTTTTAGGGCATCCCCCCCCCCCGTAGCGCGAAGGTGAAAAAGCTCCCATAGGGCGAGGTTTAAGGTCATGTGGTGAACCAGGTATGTCGTGCTGCGCAATGTCGGACACGTCTCCACGAGACATACACAGTGGTGCCAGTTTCACGTTCCTATCTTTATTTTATGCTATGCAGAGTTATTGTCAAAGAAGTGCTGGTCACCTCAGATGACCTCACTCGATCTTGTAGGGGTCACTAAGCAATAATTGTACTTGGGTCATCAAGAATGAACTGAAATAACATAATCTAAAAATCATTATTATGATCAATCGAGAATCACCCCCCCCCCCCCCCCCCCGCCCCCTCCCCCCTCTGCAGTGCGCGGGTTAACACTCACTGAGAATATGAAGTGCCATTGGTTTGGTCCTCAGACAAGGGCTCCCGTGATTGGTCAGGTTATTTCCCTCAGGATGTTGTGATTGGTCAGGTCATTCCAGGCGGGACTAGCCATGTTTTATGACGAGCACATCCTGAGTGCCTGGTGTTCTTACACGTGACGCGGCCGCTTAAAAAGTAATGAACTTCACGCCTGAACACGCTTTTCACCCCGTGCAATGTTGCAAGAGAATGTCGTTCCTGTCATAGTCACAGATGACTCTTAACCATTGATTTGAAATTATCATCATGCCAAGTGTGGTATCAAGTCATCCCACATGATTGGTACATTTTTTCCCCAACAATATGGTGGGCATAAACTGTCTGAAGCTTAACTTAGTTCTCGCCACCGGTAAAGACTGAAGGATTACCTATACCAATGGTCCAACATGATCAGTGCGACAGTATTTATCTTTTCAAATGCTACCAACTGGCACCCCAAACAAAATCATCGTTTCTATTTGAATGCATGAAGATACAAAAAGTCGAATTTTACTTTGTATTCGACAGACATGGCCATGTAGCATGTGACAATACGAACGCCATCCAACAATTACAATACAGCACACGACGCCACACACAAATATGTGCAAAAACGAGCAACAGACACAATAAGACACATGTTACAGGTACTAAAACGCACAGACACTTCTGTTGTGCAGCCCACTTGGAAAACAGGCCCACAGTTATAGACACAGCTCACACTCACTGCACAGAGCGAAATTCAATAGCGTTTAGGCCAAAGGCAGTATTTGAAATCATTTCACTAATTGATGAACTGTCCCAAAACTTGAACCGGCAGGTTGTCAAACTGCTGACTGCTGAACTGCTGGTTGTCAAATTGCTGGTTGCTGAATTGCTGATTGTTGAACTGCTGGTTGTCGAACTGCTGGTTGTCGAACTGCTGGTTGTCGAACTGCTGGTTGTCGAACTGCTGGTTGTTGAGAACAACGCCAGCGCCTCCGTTCTCGGCCCAGAACAGCTCCGGGTGCTCCCGCCTCAGCTGGGCGTACTCGGGGATCTGAGCTGGCGCCTGAGGCAGGTGGGCGCCCCGAGCCTGGAATCCGTTCTCGTCGGCCGTGTAGGTGACCCGGTAGGTGTTGCCGTCGTCAGCGATGTACTCGTAGCTGCCCTGCTGAGACAGGCTGCCGGTGTCGGGCTCAGAGCCGGGGGTTGACCGGCCGGCCTGCTCCGCCTGAGGGCACAGAGCGGACGAAAAGGTCAGACAAACAGACACACCGAGTCAGCGGCAGATGTTGCGGATGTTTTAATCTGTGTGCCTCTCGACTACAGGCAAAACACGCAAATCCAGTGATTATCGACATTTACACATCTATATTACAATTTGATAAGCGTCTGTCTGTCTGTCTCTCCGGAACGTTTTTAACGGCAGTTCTACCTTCTACATACAGTAAAGCGGCAGTTCTACATTGCAATACCACATTGCTATAAGCACGTGATGCACGTGATTGTAAGGTTTTCAAACGAGTTTACGGATACTACCGAGTGGTGCATAATTCGTACATTTCCGACGCATTTGATACGATAGTTACAGACAGTTTAAGGTTGTGCAGTTTTGGGCGAAGGGTTGTGCTGTAACTAATATAGAAGGAGGTGTTAAGAAACATTTTACCGTAAAAAAAAAACAGTTTACAGATACGAGTTTTACATCGCTTCACTCCAGGGGCGTAGGAACTATGTTCCAGTTGGGGGGGGGGGGGGGGGGGGTTTGGAGGCATTCTGAAATCGATCTTTCCATGCAGCACCCATAGGCGTAATGTTAAAATCCTAAATGTTGGGGGGGGGCGGCTGCCCCCCCCCCCTACCCCCGGCTCCTACGCTTATGCTTCACTCCAGTCGAAAGCCAATCAGATCCAACCACGGATACTACAGTGCCACAACCAATGAGAAGCAACCACGGAATCACTGCGAAACGAAGGTCATCGACATACGGTACGGCATATATCAATGAAAATGTACGCTAAGCCGGGGTGGAGTTTTCACGGGTTTAGCGGATGTATAACGGGTGCCATATGTGTTCCACGGGTATAATGGGTGAGTGCCGGCCATAACGGGGTTATCACGTGTTCCACAGGGGCACAACGGGTACTACGGGTGTATGTTGGGCACCGTAGGTTTTTGACGGGTACTTCAGGTGTATGACGGGTACAAAAACGTATTATAGGTACGACAGGTGTCACGGGTAGTACGGGTTATCAATCCCTAATTGCCTATCACTGGCTTCGACCACCACTTGCCACCAGTAATCGCCCAGCGGAGCGGACGGGATAGCACTAGTCCCTCTGTTGGGCTACGGATCAGTCGGGAGCCCATCCCTGAACTGGGATATGAACATGGGACCTGATATACAAAGCTCACCGGCAGAATCTAGAAGCGGCAAAGCAACGCGTTCACCCTTTTAGGACTTATTGCTTCTAAAATCGTCTGACCTGTGCATCTGTTTGCGATCGCTGATACCGAGCACGCGACTTCCCAGTCGGGAAAAAGTATTTGAGAGTTAAAAGCTTGCTAAAATCCTCCTGATCAGCTGGTGAACAAGTGCCCATCTCGACACCACTTGCTGAGCTGCATGCAGTTCACACCGTGGATGGTCACACGACCTCTAAACCTCATCAGCGGGTGGGACACTGGCTTCAAATCCTCTCAATGGGAGGTATGCTGCATTGCAGCTCAACAAAATTAAAATAAGAAGTAAACAATATTCCCGGAAATATTGTATAGTATATTGGCGTTTGACCATGGTTGAATTTGTGTCCGTTCTCCTAGTTCTTACCTTCTGGCCATCGCTCAGTTCGTATCCATACTCGTAGTTTCCGGTTTGGTCCTGCTCAAACCGAGAGTTGACAGTCCGCATGCTGTTGTCGGTGAAGCTCTGGCTGCCGCTGTCGCTGACGAACTGCTGGTTGTTGCTGACGAACTGGTTGTTGTCGCTGACGAACTGCTGGCTGTTGTCGCTAACGAACTGGTTGTTGTTACTAACGAACTGGTTGTTATCGCTGACGGACTGCTGGTTGTTGTTGCTGATGAACTGCTGATTTCCGAACTGATCGACAAACTGCTGCGGAGCCGCCGCGGCCAGCGCCACCAGACAGGAGATCACGAACTGAAATACCGGTGAGAAACACTGCATTAGCGACAGACCATCGTCACCGAAATGTCAGGACGAAATGAAACGGGACAAACATGAAATGTCTCTCTGTTCCACCAACCTGCACCAGTCACCACCCCCTCCGCTGCCCGGTGCCTCTCACCAGCTGAGGAGCCAGCTCTCTCTCCCTCCCTCCTTCCCTCTCTCTCTCTCTCCTCGCTGTTTCGTCCACTCACCAGTTTCATGGCTCCGGTGTGCGTGCTGTGAGGAGGGCAGCAGACGACCAACTGATGCCCTTCACCTTCTTCCGTCCCCCTCCGCTGTCCCGGTTAGAACGTAATTTTGTGTCCATATGCCATACAATTTGCAATCTGTTCGGCGCATCTTGGGCCTAAAAATGGGCGGCTCGTCCACTACAGACATGCTAACCGGGACTGTAATGAACGCTTTATTAGGCATTAACATGCCTTTAAAATCACCATTTTGTTATCTACCAATCATCCCCTATCATAATACCTTAATTCCGCACCTCATTCCATTTCCACACCCGCATCAATGTATTTTATTTTCTCCCATCCCTATATCCGCTTTGCACTGCAGTGGGTTTCTCCCGGCTACGGGTGTCCCCGGTATTCGCTTGATGACGTCACTTATGAACCTGCGCAGAAACATGCGCAGTCGGGATGAAGCCACCTGGTATATATCGCCTTGCCTTCTCCAAGCGTGTGACTGAAAAACCAAGCGACGAAGGAGCGAGGTTTTTCACGAACACGTGCGGAGAAGATTTCCTATCCTCCACGAGGGAGACATTAATAGTTATATATATTTCTAAGTAGAGATTGATTCAGACCAGTTCAGACCAGAACTTGATTTTTCGTCGGAACTCACGTGACCTTATCTTGCATCTCAGAGGGATGCAAAGATAACACATTATTTAACTTTATCGTTGAACGTGCATTAAACCTTGAAATCTTTGCGTCTCAGCGGAGTGCAAAGATACAAATATTCCTGTACTGTGGACCCAATAACAAATCAACCTCTACTAGGAAGATAATGGCTATCTCAGTTCAAAACCAATACAAATGTTAAGCATTCCCTTCCAATATAAATAATCGTGAAATTATCACCATTGTCATCTTCATAATCGTCATCATCATCATCGTCATCATCAACATCGATACGATAACGATAAACGAAGACTCGAACTTGACTCATATGAATACATGAAGGGAATCAAATCATAATAGCTTCCATTTATTGGAGTAGTTCTTCTACTTCGACACTATAATTGATAAACTGATACAGTAATATGCCCGCATTGTGAAGCTCCATCCATTATTATTTCGAAAGCCTTCAATTGATGGCAATGTATATATGATTAGTGAAACTTACCGCGCTGTAAGTCGTAACAAACCCTCGTTAATAGGCGTTATTTCAAATATACTGTGAAAAGTGGAAATACTATTCCACTAAACAAAAAATGTTACACCTCGCTAGCAAGCGGTAAAATATTGCCAAACACAGCCCAATGATGCACTTCTTTAGCATATGAATTACGTCTTTTTACCTTGGTAAAATAGGCTCGTTTATCCAATTTGCCCCCCCCCCCCCACTGACATTTCCTTAAAATAGGCCCTGTAGTCCTAGATTAAGCTTCGGTGGACACGAAAGTACCCTCACACGGGTTTAGGTGGACTTCACTTTTTTAGGTGGACATGAAATGTCCACCTAAAATAGCAGCATATTCGTGCACTTAGGTGGACTCCTGTTACGAATCAGACACTTAAATTTTAAGTGGACACGACTGCATGTCCACCCACCCGTAATTAACTTACCACGATGATTTTGTAAGCGAGTTGTAGTTCCTTATTTCACCACCACGTGGCGGGACGCTCGAATTCGCAGGCATGCCAACGGTCGACGGTTACCATGACAACGGACGAGTTGAATCAGCTGAAAACGCGCGCTATTCTGTGTAGCCACTCGCGACGTTTCGGACGGCGGTGGTACAAAGCGTACAAAGTACCGTGCGGTGGTGGAAGACGACAGACGTGAGTGGAGACCTGGAACGGTACATCATGAAGAGAAAGGTGAGTTCTTGATGGAACCATAATTGAGAAGTGGAGATACCTAAGTTTTGTATATGCCTTTGACCTGACTTTCCGTTATTGGTGCAAATAGCATCTTACCAGTGTTCAGCCGGCAATGTGGCGCAAGAGGTATAATTTGTGTTGACTGCTGGTCTTATTGCCAGTTTTAAAATACATTCTTTCGATTATTTGCCACAGGCTTAATATTCAAGGCCTTAAACCAAGTGTGGGAATAGATGTTCTGCATTATTTGACGGCACCCACATGTTTTTATGTGTAGGGGAGACCGGGACAATATGGTGCCAGGTATAAGTTGGGACGGTGAAGATATTTCAATAACTTCCAAGGAGATGCGACCCAAATTGATATGCATGTGTATAGTAATTGTATACTGTAGTGATATCATGCGGTAACCAAAATTTTGGTATACCCAAAAATGTCTGATACCGAATCGGTAATTAGTCAGACCAGAAATGTTTGGTTATTTATCAGTCGAGCAAATTACTTTTCTTTTCCACATTTTTCAAAATATTCAGCAATATTTCTTTAGCCGTAACATTTTCCAAATAAAATCCAGAATTATGTTGATCTCAAATGAACTTAATCTAGTTTTGATCATGGTTTCATGGTTAACCAGAGACATTGCTGATGATTAAGAAGTACCTAACTTCTAGCAATCTTAGTGGCAGACAGGTCTCAACTTTATCCCAGATACAAGTCTACCAATCATAGGCGTAGGGACAGGGGGCCGTGCCCCCCTCCCCCCACTTGGCTAAAATCCTTTATTTTGCTTGGTGAGAAAACACTTTGATGGCAAAATATTTGTCAAGATGGGAAGTGCTCAATTCTGCAAAGAAATCGTCCATAGGGGGGGGGGCGGGGCGGTTGGATTTCTCTCCCCCCACACACACACTTTTTGTAACGTTCCTACTTCCTACATCCCTGCTACCAATGGGGGGATCAGATTTTTAATGAGATGTAATAGTCATATATCTCAATACGATAAGTGACATTTAACATCACCCTTAACCTTACATCATATTTACTTCCAGCATGTGGAACAAAATAGGACAACTATAAACAAAGATAGCTGTTCTCAATGCCCTCCTCGATACTTTATTTAAAACAGACAATGAAGACTGCAGGGGTGTAGTTTCGCAAAATCAGTTGGGGGGGGGGGGGGGCTCAACTCAGGTTTAGGCACGTATCCAGATTTTTTCTCAGGGGGGGAGGGGGGCGTCAGTAGTAGAATCAAATTTTGCTCCTCAGCCAGGGGGGGGGGATCGGGTCGTCAGCAGGTCGCATTTTATCTAGTATACATTTGTTTGCTCAGGAGGTGGGGGTGGGGGGGTGGGGATGCCCCCGTGCCCCCCCCCCCCCCCTTGGCTACGTCTCTGCTCAGGTTCAACCAGTGGTGGGGATCTAGGTTTCTAGTTTGGTTTCGTGTTTCGAATTTCGCTACAAATTTAGCAAAAAGTGCGCTATACTCCCACATGAGAGCGTCGTCAGCGAAAGTTGTTGAGCGGGGGGAGTGATAAATAGTACGGGGGCTAAAGCACCCCCCGTCAGGGGCAGTGTTGGATTTTTCATTTCGTGACCTGGTCCCGGAGAGTAAAAATCCATAGGTAGAGAGTAAAATTGTATTGTCAGGCAAGTTAAGATTTTCATTTTTGTTTTAATTATTTTACTTGGAAAGTAAAAATCCTGATTTGTAATAGATATTAAATCCTGGTGAGGAAATTGAATTATATTTTAACTACAATGTCGGTAAGATCAGGCGAAAAGAGAGCAAATTTCCTGAACAAATATGAAGAGAGCAAAATTCTTTGGACCCAAAAGTCCAGAAAATGGCCCAAATTCCAAGGCTGGTCAGGGGCGGATCCAGAAAATCTTCAAGGGGGGGGGGTCATCAATTGCAGTGGTGCCCCTACCTATAACCAAATCTGAAAACTCAACGGATTTGGTCCACTATATTTTGAGGGTGCCCCTATTTCAGTTTTTTTTTCTTAATTGACAACGTTGGCTATAGGTATTTGCAATATCAGACGTACCCTTACTATCATTTGAAGTGCCGCGGATGGTGCTAAAATATATTATTTGTACAGCCAAGAGCGGCCCCAGACGGTCGATGAAGAATTGACCAAGAGGGAATTCGAGGTTGGTGACCAGGGGGGGGGGGGGGTTGGAAGCCGTTTTTTACAAGCAGTAAATCTTATGCATGCGATAAACTATTATTGCGCCGCGAAGCGGCGCCAAAATTTGATGTTTTGAGCGGGTTGGAGAACTAAGTTTTGCTATTGGAACCAGCATGCAGGGTCAAAACGAGGAAATATGTCTGGAGCAAAAGGTGGTGTCAAAAGACAAGTTGCCCCCCCCCCCCCCCTTCAAGGCCAAAGGTAGGGCCATTGCCCCCATATCCCCCCCCCTGCGGCCGCCAGTGTGTACAGTCTAATTAGATCCTTTTGTACTGGAAAAGAACACTGATTGGCGGCGCGGAAGCTTTTGCTTTATTTTGTGTTTGTCTAGATAACTAGGCCCTACAAAATCGAAAGGTTCTACAATCTATATGTATCAGCCCAAGGGGGCCCTCAGGGCCCCTCGAGTCCGATACGTTGTTGCCTCTGGTATAAAGACACGTTGGTGCACCTTCATAGCCCAAGGGACGGGAGGCATGAAGGGACATTTTTTGGCATAATTTAGCAATTTTAATTTAGCATCATTTCGTGATTGTTTTCTTCTAGCGACCAATGCTTGTGATTTCATGGTGGCACCAGACCATTGTTTTCCCTCCTGGATTCAAGGAGGCACAGTGCCCCGGTGTTTCGGAGTTTCCCCTCGCCCCATGCATTGCCGCCTACCGTCACGATGGTGCCCCTGGCACACCGGCGCGGTGGTGCCCTTGGTTCACCGGCGCGGTGGTGCCCCTGGTACACCGGCGCCGCGGTGGTGCCCCTGGTGCCCCGGCGCGGTGGTGCCCCCAAGGTGCGGTGGTGCCCCCACGGCCCGGTGGTGCCCCCACGGCGCGGTGGTGCCCTTGGTTCAAAGAACACTGAATGATTTGCGCCGCGTAGCGGCGCGGATTTTTTTGCTTTATTTTGGTGGTGCCCCTGGTGCCCTGACGCGGTGGTGCCCGCACGGCGCTGTGGTGCCCCCTTTGCCCAAGAGGGGGGTGGGGGTCATGACCCCCGTGACCCCCCCTTGGATCCGCCACTGCCCCCCGTCGCGGCTCAGAGGGGCCCATCTCGGGTCTGAAAGGGACCCATCGTGGACTCAGAAAGGGCCCATTTCAGGCCTGATAAAACCCAAATTAGCCTCAGAAAGCGAGCATCTCAAGTCCATAATTTGTTTTAGGGGGCCCATCAGCCAATGCACTTCGGTTAGCCACCCCCGTCGCAAAATCCTGGCTGCGCCCCTGATTACAGCTGAGGTCAGGGATGTAAAAATACATATAACATATTTCCCACAAGGCAAACAAATTAGGCGAAAACCAAACGGCATCACTTTAGTAATAATAAAAGAGACAAATATGGCGCAGCTATGCCAAAATCTGCGCATGTAGCTTGCCTTTGTTGCCGCATTGGCATTTGTTTGGATCTCCTCTGTTTTCCAATATTTGTGCTTTGTTTAATGTTTTTGCAAGTTTTGGGTTCTTTGGTATTGGAAATTGGATCTATATTTTTTCTAAAATGACCTAAACTGATATGCCTCTCCACTTGTTATCACCCTGGCCTTAATTTATCTTGTGAAACATATTTGTATTGCTGGTAATGCTGGAACATTATGAGCAAATTGAAGGTTTTGATTCCTATCACTCTTACTTGTACTTGTTAGGCCTACCTATGACAGGGTCCTAGGATTGCTTTGGAGCGGTTAGCCACCCCCGTCGCAAAATCCTGGCTGCGCCCCTGATTTGGTTGTCAATAAAAAGTGAGGAGTGGAAAATTCTGGCTAAAAATAAGCATGAAGAGTGGAAAATTCAACCAAAAGAAACATAATTGTACTCAGCTTTATCAATATACAATTACCTGCTCACCAGCATGGTATTACCTATACCAATTCTTGCCCGTCTTTCCCTCCACAGGCTGTCGTAATCATTACATCCATCAATCAGTATCAGTGCTCCAATTATCCAATACATTTTAAGATAAGGAGTGGAAAACTCAGTAAAACTGGGAAAAAAGTGAAAAATTGTATAAATAGGGTGTTGTTTTCCGCCCTAATGTCTCAAAGCTAGGACACTGACCCATGATCATTCATGTTTTTGTTCCAGCCTATGATGATCTGTGTACTGTGAGATGGTCAAATAATATTTGTTTTATTTTTCATAGTGTCATTTGCATAACCATAATTGTACTCAAAATCTGCACACCTTTGGCGTGAAGGTGGATTATGATGCTTGTTCGTTAAACAGGACCAAGGCCAAATTGGAATGTCTTGCTTTGCTCATTTTACCATGTACATATTTCATAAAGTGCCATATTTGAATGTGTGTGTACATGGTTGTTTACTGTTTGGGCTACCCGGTTGTCAATAAATAGTGTTGATCTTTAGTTTATATAATAAGTCATATGTTAAATCTGCTTTGTTCCTTCCTTTTTCTTTCATACTGTTTTGCTTGTCTAATATTTATTCTGTAAAGTTGGGGGTTTGACTGACAAGTTGGGGGGGGGGGGGGCTGAGCCACAAGTTGGGGGGGGGGGGGGCTGAAGCCCCCCAACTGAATAGGAACCTACGCCCCTGATGAAGAGGTAGCATGCCTGGTAGCATTGATTCTTATACTACCACCCAAAAGCTTCGCATACAGAGCCATCAACTTTGGAGCACGTATCATCACTGGACTGGCCCGACGGTAGCATATCACTCCTGTCCTGGAGGCTCTGGGATGGGAGAGATTCGATGGCATTTTGGAGGAGCGTGATGTGGCCATGATTCGGAAACTGATCTCGCCTGACACGCCGCCGGCGCTGGCTCATCTCGTCCAGCGTCGCTCGGATGTTACTATAAGGCGTACTCGTGGCAACTGCGGAGATCAGTTAGAGCTGCCAAAAATAGAACAGAACGCGCCAGACGCAGTTTTCCGTTTAGGGCTGTCTCCTCATGGAACAGCAGAGACCGCGCAAAGGATGACAGGAGAAGTTGAACGTGACCATCTGCGATGTTTTGTACTGCAAGTGGCTATTCTAGTATTTTAATCGCTTTTATTGTATACCTTTAATGATAGCACTTCACATGTTGTATTTAGTTAGGTATTTTACTGCCTGTATATGACGAGAGGGCTGAAAAGCCATCATTTATGGAGACCTCAATACACTTGACTTGACTTGACTGAAGGTCAAAATTTTTAATTGATAAATATAAATAAACAAGACATGTTTCTAGACTAGTTTTGTGTCGGAAATACAGTGGTGCCATTTATTTGGCTGTATCTGGTCAATAAAGGCCAAAAAACGCATTTTGTTTAATATGACGTCATGAGTTACCCATACTTTAGATGCCATAAGTCAGTCAAAAATGGCGATATCATTCTGAAATTTGGTATGGTAGTTTGCCATATGTGGTTATCTGACATATTCCGGCTTTTTGCATATCTTTGAAAAATTTGATTTTGTAGGCATGTTTCCCCCAACAAACTTTTTTAAAATTTTTGGGGGTCAAAAACCAAAATGTTCAAAATTTTGAGACAGCCATGTTGTAGCTCTTGCCATTTGCTGTTTTTTACGTTTTTGGGTTGCATTTTGCTCAAAATATGGCATTTGTACAGTCTGTTACATTTTAGCTGATTTTGGTGTAAAACTCGTGGGTGACGTCACTAATTTCGATATAACTCGAAATTTGTCGACGAAATTGCCTTATTTTTTCACAGAAGACGTCAAATCGATGTAGAAGAAGGTACCCGAAGTTTCACGTTGATATCGCTATTGGTTTTTGAGCTATTACGAAAATTCATCAGGGGGGCGTTAACCCCCCCCCTCCAGTCAATGGCGGGTGAAGTCACCACGTCACAATAAGTGACACTGCCTTCAAACTAAAAATGTTTAAATCTGTGTCACAGACTGCAGACAAGAGTATTTAAAGGAATATGCTGGTTGACTGATAGATGAACTGTGACAATGGATGAATGTGAATATAATACGTGCTCTCACATTTTGTTTACAGAGGCAGAGTTTGTGGCAGAGGCAGAGTCTTGTCCGACAGAAGAAGGCACGGGGGAATGTTGAGGTAGGTTGAACGTTGACCATATCCACTTATAATGTATATTACTTCAGTCATGCCATGGGCTGTACAAAGCATTGGTGGTCCCATTGTATCAAAACACAGATGAAATGGTAAATTAGTGAGAAGACTGTTACCGCGTTTCAGTTTCCTTGCGTTCGTTTTCGCTTTTATTTTATGCTCAGGTTTTTATTCAATGTCCATTTCCTCTTATTGCCTTCCTGTTCCGAGTCTGTTCCCGTTTTCTTCCCTTTCGTTGCTGCTTCATTCCCATGGGCTATGCATGGGTTGTACATGGTAATGCTGTGAAAGGTGGTCTATTTTTGTCTTTAATAGGTCATAAGTCAGTCATTTCAAGTCAGTTAGTCACTTCATTTCCGGCTAACTTTTTTAACCTATCATCGTGACCTTATATATTTGTTTCCCGTTTGGCCAACGTGTAGAATGATGTGAGAAAGGTACCTACTGAAAGTTCGGTGACAATACTGGCAATAGTTTAGGGGATATTGCCAAACGACGGGAGCGTCGGAGGGGGCAGAAATAGTCCCCCCAGTAACTTGCGTGATGTATAAGTGTGTATTTATAGTTAATTGCTTTATATTGGTTGGTTTTGTGGGTTTTTGCTTACATTTTATGCAGAGTACACATGTGATGTGATATGTGATTAAGTTTGTATACTCTAAAATACTATATTCGTAGTGTTGTGATTATATTGATCCTCCAAATCAAGACCCTCGCTAAGCAAGGCTTGTTGCGTGGGCACTAATACCACCGTCCGATGTGGCAATTCCAGGCTATCGGTAAAACCTGGTGGCGAAATTTCACAATCCCATGACGACTGAGAAGCCCAGCCCGCTCGATTCATCTGATGGAACGCGGCCTCTGCCAACAGCCGCAGGTCATCCCCGCCGAGAGCAAATAACGAGCACCGATGGCCGATGCTGTCAACCTCATGTTGCCAGGACCGGTCTGATTATAAACATAGCGCTCTCTGCCTGAGCTACACGGGAGGACACAAATATTCCCGAGGATAATGTCCCGTTATGCTCAAGAAAGTGAACTCTCAAGAGTGGATATTCAATTAATGGGCATAAATTGCTGGTAACCTGATTCATGTAACTGATTTATGTAACTGAGTTATGCCTGCATTGCAGACATGCTATTGTTTGTCTATCATCCCCATGCTGACATGGCTTTTGTCATTCCTTTTCCAGGAGTATTTCTTTGTGGAGAAAATCCTGGCTCATGATGCCAAGTTGGACAAATTTCAAATACAATGGCAGGGCTACAAGTAAGTTCTAACAACACAACGTGCTTATAAGTTATAGATCTGCTTGATTTGATCATTTACCCAGTCCGTCAATGTTTGCGAGTTGAGAAAGAGGAGATGGGTGTACTAAGATGTGCTTTTGAGTTTCAAGTGCTTTGGATGACCACTTCCTGTCTGACTTTGCATCACTAGTTAAGCAAAGCTCGACGATTATCTTAGAAACGAATTATCCCGTAGCAAGGCTTGCCAGAAGTTGCACATCCCTGAGATCGCTTGCATTGTGCATATTTTCCTATCAATAATTCCCTTTGAGTCTTACAGCAATATCACATTAACCCCCGCCCGGGTAGGGGAGGGGGGGGGGGTGGATCCCCCCTCGGTTTTTCTGGAATAACTCGCGTAGTTTCCAACCGATTGCGATGAAACTTTGAGTACCCTACTTTTGAAAAATTTGACACATTCTGAAATTTTGAATTTCTAACCCACATGACCCGTGACCTATGATCTGTTTCTCAAGGTCATGTCAGGCGCAACTGGCGTCCCGCAGTATCGATGCTTGTAACTTGTGCAGTTTCCGAGTGTTTATTGTTCAGGAGCATATGCACAGGTGTTTCCAGGTGACAGTTGTGGTTTCCACGGAGATTGTGACCTCGATTGACATTTTCAGAGGTCAACTTAGGTCATTGACCTCCGATGACCTCAGATGACTTTTTTGGGCTTCTGGCGGTTTCTAGGACATTTTGTGACGCTGATTTCAAATGTGGGATCCATTTTACATAATTATATGTTCCACTGGGGTCATGCGCTTCCACAGGTAAACCGAGGTCACTGACCTCAGATGACCTGACATGACCTTTTTGGAATTTGGCAGTTTCTAGGACATTTTGTGACGCTTATTTCGAATTTGGCACCCATTAAGCATTATGATATGCTCATTCACGATTCTAGCTCGATAAAATTCAATTTATACGCATTTACAATTTTGATGACTTTTGGATCATTGACATGACCTCAGAGGTTACCTAATGACCCAAGACCTTAACATTGGGTATCAGCGGCTTCCTCTCGTCACAAGCAACACGCTCGTTTTTGAATCAAAGCTCTAGCTCAATTAGGGGCGAAACGCTAAGGGGGGGGGGTCGTACCCCCCCCCCCCCCCCCCCCCACCCGAACACGTAGTGATTTTGCCCTACCCGGGCGAGGATAAAGGCTTGTCAGTTTGTTAGTCAAAATAAAAGACGCATGCTACAGCTTGGATACATGCTGAAACATTTGTATTTTTTGTATATCTCATCCTGCATTCATGTCTTTCATTGGCAGCGATGTGACCTGGGAACCGCGTTCCAACCTTAACCCAGTCCTGGTCAACATGTTCCTTGAAGGTAAGCGTTACCTAATTATGTTTCTTGCATTTAGGTTTGGTTGTGAGGAATCCTGCATTGATGTGTCTTAACCTTATGAAATTACCGATTTGATCGGATGGATCTAGTTCGGGGGACTATATGTCCCAGGTCGTAGACAAATGTCATGTCGTGCCGCGCTGTGTGACATCTGGATCTGGTTTATCTGCAGAGCTAAAATGTCCCAGTGATACATTTATATATACTTGTACGAGTGATACTTGCTATATTATATTACAAGCTATTTCCACAGCGCAAAGTGGGGGAAAAATACTCATAGGAGAGTAAAATCCCTGTTTCGGTGTTGAAGACTTCGGACATCAGGCCATATATATACACAATCACGACACGTTCCGTGATGACTGGCCAGTCCTTGTCTACACTTGAACCCCTTATTCCCCTGAGCTGCCTGTTGCCAAGACTGTGACGGTGTCGGACCCTATTGCCTGGACTGCCTCAGATCTCACACGTGCGTTCTTGCCCGCAGTGGAGGATGCCGAATCTCAGCGGCTGGTGGTTGATGGCCATGAGTCAGGCCGGCTGCTTGACCTGCCGGCTCAGAACACCATGAAAGGTAGGCGTTGTTCTTAATTTGTGTACATAACCTGCAACTTACCCGCCAGTGAGGGTGACAGTTGACTAATGGTTTGATTGTATTTGTATCCATTTGAGTTAATAGTTTCTTATTCTGCTTGGCCAACAAGACACCAGCGATGTGTAATGATAAGTGTCACCGGCGCGTTCAAATCGCTCATACTCTCTGTGATAAAGCTTCAGTGGACATGTCAGCACTCAGAGACGTCAATGTGGATGTCAAAATATTAGGCAATAACTTTGTAGCCAAAATTAAAGGGGCATTTATTCATTTGGAAGAATGTCATGCACATTGAACATATACGATTTAGGTGGACTTGGCTGCATGTCCACCTAAACTAAATTAATGTATTTCGCTAGATTATTGATGGTTCAATAACGGAATGCTGGTGCCAAATATCACCATTTCTTTTTAGCATCATTTTGGACATCAGAAGATCATCACCAATATTGTCATGTCCTTTTAGCATATTAATTTTAGCGCCATTCCGGCGATACGAAGGTGTAGCGCAGTTAAATATTAACAACAGTAACTGTATCTTGTTTTTTTTTGCCTTTTCGATCCTTTTTCCGCGATTCATTTCCAAATAGTGTGACTTCTGACGTTTCGAATACGGAGAATGAGTCGCGTCTCTTTTTCCATGTTATACTGCATGACAAGTTGTTTTCACAGCGCAAAGCAAAACAAACCCTATAAGTGAGTAAATTCCCTGTTTTGGTGTTGTTGATGACTTCGGACATCAGGCCATATATATACACAATCACACGTTCCGTGATGACTGGCCAGTCCTTGTCTACACTTGAACCCCTTATTCCCCTGAGCTGCCTGTTGCCAAGACTGTGACGGTGTCGGACCCTATTGCCTGGACTGCCTCAGATCTCACACGTGCGTTCTTGCCCGCAGTGGAGGATGCCGAATCTCAGCGGCTGGTGGTTGATGGCCATGAGTCAGGCCGGCTGCTTGACCTGCCGGCTCAGAACACCATGAAAGGTAGGCGTTGTTCTTAATTTGTGTACACAACCTGCAACTTACCCGCCAGTGAGGGTGACAGTTGACCAATGGTTTGATTGTATTTGTATCCATTTGAGTTAATAGTTTCTTATTCTGCTTGGCCAACAAGACACCAGCGATGTGTAATGATAAGTGTCACCGGCGCGTTCAAATCGCTCATACTCTCTGTGATAAAGCTTCAGTGGACATGTCAGCACTCAGACACGTCAAGGCGGATATCGAAGTATTAGGCAATAACTTTGTAGCCAAAATTAACCCTATTTGTAACAGGCTCCTCGCTACCCCTATTTGTAACGGGGGGGGGGGGGGCGGATTCCGTCCCCCCCGGAGATCTCGAGATCTACCCGTCCGATTTTCACAAATCAAACGGCGTTTGATTCTCCTCAACACAATCTACATTTTTTTTTAATTGATGGGGGGGGGACAAAAACTACAAATTTTAGAGGTATTTGTGATCCAACCCAGCTGTCATGTTTATCAACCGATTTTAACGCAACCAATGGGGATCGATAGAGATTGAATTGGAGATTTATATATGGCGGTGACTTTTGAGAATTCAAAAATCATAGGCGTGTGCAGGTCACTCAATATGGGGTGAAGTAAATGCGCAATAAAACCATTTGTTGATGTTTTTATAAATGAAATGGTCTGTTATTGTAACATTAGACAAAACAGTTATAAAACATATGTTTGCCACAGGCGGTGCCAGGTTAGTGAAAAAGGGAGGTCAAATAGGGAAAAATATTAACCGCAGGCAAGTTGCTACCCAGCACTATAAATAAGTTACTGATCGTAGATAGTTCCTTTTTGCATGTTGTACTTCATCATAGGCGTATCCAGGATCCAAACTGGGGAGGCGCAAAACCCTGTGATAGGTATAGTATCCGCTATTATGATACTAACTAGTCAACAGTGACTATTTCACTTACAACTTCAATTCACATTGCTTAGCCCCCTTTTTTACCGTACCTGGACTCGCCTATTATCTTATAATCGTTCGTAGAGTACCCTGTGGTGCATGTTTCATCCGAAAACTGCAGTATGTTATGTCGTTATAGGCCCATGCATCTTGGTTTCCTTGCAATAATATGACCCCCTTTCTTCCATTCCTGAGCACGCCTCTGCAAAAAATGACGTCATTCCCTCTCCTGGCCTCATATGTGCATATATCATTATAAACTAACCGTCTATTGCGCCGTAATCGCTAGTATATCATCATCACCATGCCAGTCACCCCCCTTTTCATGTGCCTGAACACGCCCCTGCAATTCTATATGTAATAAATTATGCAAATAATGGAAGGGGAATCTATCTTTTACATCTTGATAGCTATAAATGCCCCCTACATCGCTCTATTGGCTTCCCGCCAAGCATTGAATACTTCCTGGAAACCTCCCCTTGTCAAGCCCCTGAAACCGCCTCTGCCATGTAATTTTTATAATATTTCATTAACATCAACTAATTTGCACTTGTTTCAATCACCGTAAACCGATGTAACTCCTTTATACTTGAGGCAGTTAGGAAGAAACCGTGAATATCGCATTTCTGTATTATCGCCAAATGTCGCCGCAGAACCCTCCCAAAAACGTGCCCTGGAACCGCCTCTGTTCAGGTTAAAAACTCAGAATTTTGACTCCATATGTGAAAATCTATTTTGGGAAAAGTCCCAAAATTTCATGGACCCGATCCCAGCTGTTCTGGAGATATCTGCGAAAAACATGAGGGGGCGGAATCCGCCCCCCCCCCTGTTATAAATAGGGTTAAAAGGGCATTTATTAATTTGGAAGGATGTCATATGAACATTGAACATATACGATTTAGGTGGACTTGGCTGCATGTCCACCTAAACTAAATTAATATATTTCGCTAGATTATTGATGGTTCAAAAACGGAATGCTGGTGCCAAATATCAACATTTCTTTTTAGCATCATTTTGGACATCAGAAGATCATCACCAATATTGTCATGTCCTTTTAGTATATTAATTTTTGGCGCCATTCCGGCGATACGAAGGTGTTAATTGGACTGCCGCAGTTAAATATTAACAACAGCAACTGTAACAACAGCAACTTTTTTGACAACAGCAACAGCAACTTTTTTGCCTTTTCGATCCTTTTTCCGCGATTCATTTCCAAATAGTGACTTCTGACGTTTTGAATACGGAGAATGAGTCGGCGTCTCTTTTTCCATATTATACTGCATGACAAGTTGTTTTCACAGCGCAAAGCAAAACATACCCTATAAGAGAGTAAATTCCCTGTTTCGGTGTTGTTGAAGACTTCAGACATCAGGCCATATATACACAATCACGACACGTTCCGTGATGACTGGCCAGTCCTTGTCTACACTTGAACCCCGTATTCCCCTGAGTTGCCTGTTGCCAAGACTGTGACGGTGTCGGACCCTATTGCCTGGACTGCCTCAGATCTCACACGTGCGTTCTCGCCCGCAGTGGAGGATGCCGAATCTCAGCGGCTGGTGGTTGATGGCCATGAGTCAGGCCGGCTGCTTGACTTGCCGGCTCAGAACACCATGAAAGGTAGGCTGATGTTAATTTGTTATTAATTTGTGTACGCAACCTGCAACTTACCCGCCAGCACTAGCGGATCCAGGGGAGGGGAGCAAAGCGGCCATGCCTCCCCCGAAAACGCATGAAGTCGGAGCAAAATTGACACATTTCCTGATATAGGACAAATCTAAGCAACTTTTACAAATTACAGTTTGAATTAAATCAGCTATCAATGCATAACCAAGCGAAATCCAATGAGTTTTCAGAATTGTGTGAGACTTGGAATTTGCCCCCCCCCCCCCCCCCAAAAAAAAAAACACCGTTCTGGATCCGCCAATGTTGAGGGTGACCGTTGACCAATGGTTTGATTGTATTTGTATCCATTTGAGTTAATAGTTTCTTATTCTGCTTGGCCAACAAGACACCAGCGATGTGTAATGATAAGTGTCACCGGCGCGTTCAAATCGCTCATACTCTCTGTGATAAAGCTTCAGTAGACATGTCAGCACTCAGACACGTCAATGTGGATGTCAAAATATTAGGCAATAACTTTGCAGCCAACATTAAAGGAGCAATTATTAATTTGGAAGAATGCCATATGAACATTGAACATACACATTTAGGTGGACTTGCCTGCATGTCCACCTAAACTAAATTAATGCATTTCGTTAGATTATTGATGGTTCAATAACGGAATGCTGGTGCTAAATATCACCATTTCTTTTTAGCATCATTTTGGACATCAGAAGATCATCACCAATAGCGTCATGTCCTTTTATCATATTAATTTTAGCGCCATTCCGGCGATACGCAGGTGTACGGTAGGGTGTCCAAAAAAAAAACACTTTTTCGTCGGTGCAAGCTTGCCAATTGACACGGCGTTCTTCTTTAGGCCAATAACAAGTATGCCAAATTTCATTTCGATCCTTTGAGTTTTGGTCCCCCCCCCCGGCCTCCGTAAGTTGTTGACCCCTACCCAAAAGGTCAAAAATCAAAGTCGTCGTACAGACCTCCGCGTGTGCTCATTTGAAAGCTCTTGTCGAGTAGATTAAACTTTAATTCAGTCGAAATGCTCTAAATTCAAGTTTGCGTTCTATGAGACATAAACAGAGCCCAAAACCAAGTCTTCAATAGAGCTCTATTGAAGGCTTGCTTTTGGGCTCTGTTTATGACTCATAGAACGCAAACGTGAATTTAGAGCATTTCGACTGAATTATGGTTTACTCTATTCGACAAGAGCTTTCAAATGAGCACACGCGGAGGTCTGTACGACGACTTTGCTTTTGTACATTTTGGGTAGGGGTCAACAACTTACGGAGGCCCGGGGGGGACCAAAACTCAAAGGATCGAAATGAAATTTCGCATACTTGTTACTGGCCTGGAGAAGAACGCCGTGTCAATTGGCAAGCTTGCACCGACGAAAAAGTGTTTTGTTTTGGGGGGGAGACACCCTAGTGTACGGAGTGGGCGGTGCCAGCGCTGAACCGGCGCAGCGCTGGCGATTCGCATTGAAATCGATAAATATATAACAAAGCATTTCCCCAAGGCTGTACATTTTAAACGCATGCGTATCATCATTGTTGTGAATATCAGGTATAATGAATTGTTGCTTTTCTGGCCTTAACCAGTCCCGGAGAATAAATATATTAATTATTGTATTGTGTACATTGTTATGGGTTTCAGTCAGCGTCCCGGCCCAGACTTTTTGTACCAACAGCAACAAGCCGATGGCGACTGTGTACCCATTCTGCTCTCCTTACAGGTATTGAATACTTATCACCTTTATTTCACTGAAGTGTCGGTTTGGTCGAAATGCACACGTCTAGGTAAAAATTTTCTAGTCGAAGGTTCGATCTTGGCTCAACCCGACCTTGAGTTAACCTACTATCTCTCACCATAAATGTTTTCTGCTTACGTGCGTCTGTAATATGTGCTTATATTTCGTGTACATCTATGTTATTCCCTTTTTAATTGAGATCGTTTCCAAATTTTTGACAGAATATTTGTCATTTGTTATTTATTTAGGAAACCATCCACAACGTGGCTATTACG